>JAADVE010001145.1:0-10261 GCA_023334595.1 Pythium utonaiense | reverse complement strand
CGCATTCACGCCAATCGCAGTTAGTGTCGCGTTCCCAGAGAGGGGAAACCATCGAGATTCGCTCGTGCTTACCGCCGGTGATGTCGACCACACAGAACGTCATGGAAGCAGGAAAAAAGCCGTGGAGGAAGAGCGTTATCGTCTTCTTATGATTGACGCTTGGACTGAAGCTGGCACCCACGACGTTGCTGTTATAGCAATCACACCATCAAAGGTAGACGCGTCCAAGGCCGACGAATATCTACTGTGTTCTACTCCGTTCCGAGATGAGACGAAGCAAGACTCTAATGCATTCATCGAACTATTCGACTTCGTGCTGAAGAGATTTGCCCTGTCCGCGAGCAAGCTTTGCTTCGTTGTCTGTGATCATGCAAGCGTCAACTCCGCTTTCGCCCAAAAAGCGTCTGTTCCAATGCCAATGATTGGCTACGCTAGCCATCGTCTCCAACTCGCTATTGGCATGATACTCGAGCCGCATGAGGCACTTCTCAAGCGAGTACACGACCTGATGATCCGCCTAGACTCTGTGAAGAGACTTGCTGTGTTGGAGGATTGTGGCGCTGCACGGGTGGGACGAAGATTTCGGTTACGAAGCTCCAAGTCAACTGTATTAACTTCTAGAGGTACCCAGGGAAGTTTATATCCGAACAGTTTGCACTTCGTTAACGAAACTTCGTAATTTCGCGAAGAAAAGTTAACATCAACGAAGAAACCTTCGTCTTTTGACTTTTCGAATGGAAAGTTCTTCGTAACCTACCTGTGCGATTGGTCAAAACTGGGGAGTTTGCAGCTCAGCGACTTTTGGCGGGAGCTCAAAGTTGAAAAGTTGCCGCGAGGGACTCTTCACGCGGATGGAAATGCAGGATTGGAGCATGATGCACTAGTGGTGCTCAAGGTGTGGCACACCGCTGCTCTTCGTGGGTGGTGGGTATATGGAGCCGCTCGTTCTTGCTTCGGTCGATCCACAGGGTGTGAGGCGCGCTTCCACGCGGTCTCTTCATTCCTCAACTTACCAAGCCAGAAGGAATACCAAGAAACAAGCCTCGAGAAGTCGAAGCCCAAAGCCCTCGCAGTCAACCTCCACACCGCCACCATGAAAGTCCCAGCTGCAGTCAAGACCGCCGTCGAGAACTTTGCCCCCGCGGCAACTTCGAGCTGCTTCCCCCGAAGGAGTCTGAGACCTCTTTCATCTTCAAATACGGCGTTCGGATCTCCTACGTGAGAGACGGTGAAGACCGGGTCGGCTGGATCTGCCTCGCTGACAACGGGTGTCGTGAAGCCATCAAGTCGATTCCATTGTACGGAGGCAAGACTTCGAATGCAACCACCCACCTAAAGGAGGCGCACAACGTGCACTCGGAGAAGACCTCGGCTGAAGGAGATCGCAAGCGATCGCGCGATGATGAAGTTGCCGACCTCAAGCGCTCGCCGATCATGAGCCAAGATCCAAAGCGCGCTCGACTGCTCCTGGAGACTAAGCGCATTGTCCTTAACAACCTCCCGTTTCGCTTCGGCGAGTCTCACGAGTCACGCGTGCTCAACGACCTGTGCTTGAAGGATGAGTTCCAGCTTCCCGTCAACCACAAAATGGTGAACCATCCGATCGTCGAGCTCTACGCATCGGCAAAAGAGGAGGTGACGAGGCTGCTTCGTGAGAATGGCGTCCAAGAAGGCAAGCTACTGACGGTCGTCGCCGACTTCTGGACTTGCAAGACCCAGCATTCGAAATACTTGGGCTTGCGAATCTACTTTGTGTCCAAGGACTGGAAGTTGAAGACTATCTTACTCGGCACCAGACGCTTCGACCCTTCATTTGGTGATCGTGACACGGGCATTCGTCGTCCTTTCCGCCGCTGGGTTGAGTGCATGCTCGATGACTTCGGTCTTACCACCAACAACCTTTTTGGTGGGATGAGCGATGCGGGATCCGACGTGAAGTGGATGCTGCAGAGCGGTCTCGGCCTCCAGTGGGAGTGGTGCCTTGCACATTTAAGCAATGCGGCAACCAAAATGGCGTGTGGACTCGTGAACAATCGAAAGGACTCAAAGAATCCAGAGATGACCGACCTGATCGACCGCGTGTGCAAGGTTGTTCGACAGGTTCGTGATGTCGAAGTGATGGGCGACCTCTTCAAAGCACTGTGCGAGATGGAGGGGGTCGATAAAGCAACCCGGCTGCTTGATTACAAGTCACATCGCTTCTTAGGCCTGACCAGCGTTATCAAGCGCGTCCTCGATCGCTGGAATGAGCTGGTGAACTGGTACGCTGCTCGTGCCAAGAAGGCCAGAGATGAAAACAAGGTGCCGCAAGTCTTTCCGCTTGTCGACGACCGAATGGAGCTGATTCTCCTCCTCTCGCTACTCGATCCCATCACTGTGCTCAACAAGAAGAGTCAGAGTGGCAAGTGTACGCAAGTAGACACACTGCTGAACATGTACAAGCTACGCATGCAGACACTTAACACTACGAGACCTTTGAAAGACTACCGCTCCACACAAGCACGACCAATGCATTTTGGGACGTCGGACCTGACGCCTCTAGCGACGAAGACTCGTGCTCTGCTGGCAGCAGCATTTGACAAGAACTTCTTCAGTCGGTATACCGATCGGGCCAAGATTCGCCAGCAGTCCTTCGTTTTCGAAATGCAGCTGCTCCTCTTCCCGACCTTCAAAAACCTCGATGGTAACCTGGTGCTCGTGTCGCGCCTCTGCTACGGCCAGCGTGACAACAACGTTGAGGCCGGTCGACGAATGGGAGACTACGTCCGTGACACCGTGATTTCGAAGGCACGATCTATAATGCTAACACTGGCGGCCGATGAGCCACCGCCTCCAGTGAACAACGATGAGACGTTCGGATTTGAAGACGAAATAATTGAGATGTTCGGCTCTGCCACACAGCCTCGGCTTCCAGCCGATGTACGCGACGGGCAAATCGATGAGGAACTTCAACGGTGGCGTGCGGAACCGGCCAGCCTTGCGCTGTCTGAAGATGGTACGCCAGAGAGCATACTCCAGTTTTGGGGACGTCAGGCGGAGAGCGGAAACTACAAATATCTGCCTAAGCTTGCTCGAGTCCTGTTCGCACTTCCGAGCTCATCAGCACAGATCGAGCGGGACTTTGGGTCGAGTGGGCTGATGGTTCGAGCGCAGCGTACGAGCCTCGCTAGCTACAATGTCGAGATGGGGTCGTTTTTGAGCTGCAACCGCTCCTACATTGACGTCGCGCAGTGTGCACGAATCTCGGAAGCGGACATACCAACCCACGTTCCAACTCACATCATGGTCGGCTTGCTTCCTGAGGACGACGAGGAAGAGATAGACTCCTATATAGCTCAACACTTCTCGGCTCCACTCGACGACGACGACGACGAAGACTAGTAGCCTGTACGCAATCCGCACAGGTTCAGGGTAGTGAATGTCCCATGACTCCATGGCTTATCAATATCATAGCGCTACATGATCTCGACTCGAACGTAGATATCATATCGAACCAGCACAACATACCACACGGCATGCTTAGCAGATGAAGAAATATATCAACATGTAATTGGCAAGTTACCGATAGAATGCAGGCTGGGGTCCACAGCATCTCCTCTCCTACTACTTAAACGAAATCGTCTTCCCAGCTTCTGGCCACGTGAAGTGCGCTGCTTCTTCAAACAGGATCTGAGCAAACTGTCGCTTATTGTCGAGTGGAGGGCTGAACTTGATGCGTCGCTCCACAAGGGCCTTAAGCTCGGTCGGAAGCTTTTCAGTGACGATGGTGATCAGAGTAGCTAGCGGCACTTGAGGTACAGATGCTCCATCGCTGTTGGGTGTTGCCGAAAGCTCAAGGAGCACGCTCTCGACTCTCACAAGTATGCTGGCTGCTTTCTCTCTGCTTGTGGACGCGTCTGGGTCGATCTTCACGTCGCGGAACTTCCTCTCCAGTACGGCAACATTCTTGTTCTCCTCATGCGCCTTCTGCATCAGATGCTCGAGAATCTGCGCGTCGGAATAGCCTTCTGGACACTCCATTGATCGGAGATACTGCAAGATGGCTGGACTCGCGAACGCCGTCCAATTGTCGCGACCTCCTTGTCCGCTGTAGCGGTGGTAGTCATTGAGAAATCGTTGGATCGCCTCGTGACGAGTGGAAGTTAGCATCGCTGGGCGATCCGGGATAGCGCGTTCTGACGACGCAGCATGACGGGCAGCTTTAGCGCGCTCACGAGCAGCCACGAGCGCGCGAGGGTTCAAGATGACTCCATTTTCCAAATCCACCGAGTGCTGCACTTGGTTGTCGACTCGCGTGGTCGAATACGCTTGCGTTAGCGCCTCGTTGAAGCTTCTGTCTTCGACAGCCTTCCGTAACTCGCTGTGCACACTTGCCTGCAGCTGTGGTGCTGCAGCCAAGTAGTTGGGCATCATCTGCAGCTGTCCAGCAGATCCGATCTGGCGTAGCGTCCGCTCCACGTGGGCATCGAGGCGTGCGGTGGCTTCCGAAATACTGCGCTCGACGCGTGGGCGGAAGACCGTGTCGTACTGCTCGTCAAGAAGCTGATTCGCTGAGGAAGATACTGCTGCATCGGCGCGGACGCGTAGTTTGGCACCAAATTGATCCTCCACTTGCTCCTTGCAGACACCCAGTGCTATCTCGCGGATGCGTGATTACAAACTGGAGTCAAGCTGGACATGGCCCGATGTTGAACCGGCTTCAGACATGACCGCTCGCACACGCGCTGGTAGCTTGAAGGCAAGCTGATCCTCGATGATGGTAGAGGCAACGTCGCGAACAATTTCACGAACGCGGGACGTGAGATTTGAAGCCAGATGAGCGTCGACGATCTCTGGCACGGTATCAACAATCATGGAGCGCAAACGAGCGCTGAGTTTGGCGGTACCGTGGCTCGCCATGACCTCAGGAGCCGCATCGACGATGATGGACCTTACGCGTGCTTCAAGGCTGGCCGAGAGGTGCTGCTCGATGATTTTTGGAGCAGCACTAGCAACGATTCCACGAAGGTAAGTCTCTTCCTTGGCTTGAAAATGACGAGTGATGATTGTCTCGAGCTCGTGTGCCATGTAGTCCTTGATGTACGCCTGTACAGCCGCACCGACAAGGTTTTGGACGACAGGCTTGACCTTGGCAGCAACGAAGTCGTTTGTGAAGGCCTCCATCTTCTTCTCCAACGCTCGCTCGACGTCAGCCAAACAGTTCCCTTCGACCAAGCGATCGTGGCTACTATGCGTTGCTCGAAGTTCGAGGAGCGCTTTGTCGACCGACTCACGTGCACGCGTTTCGAGGACGTTGCAGTGCGTTTCAGCTCTGATGATTGCCTCTCGGATGCGCGCATCCGCACGATTCTCGACATCATCCAGTCGCGCTTCAATTCGACACGTGATGCGTCCCTCCGCCTTTGCCATGATCCTCTCTGCGTGTGCGCTCGCGTTTGCGACGGCGTCGTCTTGGCAGCGCTTCTCGATCTCTGCGAGCTGCCTGGGTAGAGCTGCTTGTATTTCCATAAGCTGCCGCTGCAACTGCGCACTGGCTTCACCGACTTCGATAGCGGCTTGTGCTCGAGCAGGGGAGTACCCGACGAGAGCTTGCTGAACGCGTTTCTCGATGTCGGCTTGTGCTTCTATGCGAAGCAAGGCCAACCGCTCCGTTGTGACGCCCTCGATGTATGCAGTGCCCTGGCTTTCAACGTCGTTCACCGCCTTAACGAGCTGGGCTTGTATTTTGTCGTTTATCTCAGCGAAGAATCTGGAGAGCCGTTCTTGGGCAGCTTGCATGGCTTGTTCGTGGGCGTGTGTGTGCGCAGTGACCAACTCACGCTGTATGGCTTCGCCGAGACTCCTGCGTGTCTCCAACCCTTGTTCATTGGCATGCGATCGCACAACAGCTTGAGCAGTTGCGTGCAAACGCGCTTCCGTTTCAGCAAACGCTTGCTTTAGCCGGGCCTCCGACTCTCGGTTCGTCGCTGCTTGTACCATGACTTGCGCTTGCATGATGGTGAGCATTTCTTGCTGCGAGCGCACCTGACGATCAGCCACAACCATGCCCTCCTGGGGTCGGACGTCACGCTCGCGCTCGTGCACGATCATCTCCACGCCCTCTCGGTGCTCAACCAACGCTTGGTTCATGGGAACAATTTCAATCGGCGCCTCCACTTGAGCTTCAGTAGGTGCAGCGTTAGCTGACGCAACACGAGCTGGTGATGATGCTCGTGCATCCAGCGACGACGCTCGACTAAGACCCTTCCGGGTCATTGAGCGAGTCTGCATTTTGGTTGCTTCGACGCGACTTCGTCGTGCCGCGCTGCGGCTTTCCTCCAAATTGAATTTGCGGAGATTAGAGCAACACGGCTCTTCAACCCACTTGGATCTTTCCACATTTGAATGCGATAGAGTTTCTTCCAATGAAAAGAAAACACAATTACATCCAATAGATGTGGTGAATTGCGAAGTTGAACGAACACTTACTAACTTGTGTTATGGTTCGCTCCGCTTAAATTCTATATCGATGAAGGGTCGTCACGGCGCGAAGGGACTTCGGCGCGTTCTTCTCCTTCGGCGACTTTCGAGGGAAGTCACTTCTCAGAAACTTCATCCCACCCGTGTGGCGCTGTAAGGACTTGGGGTATGAAGGGTTATGAAGGTTACGCTGGTTACTTGTTGAAGTTGTTGGTATTTTTGACAATGAGAGTGGAGCGGGTCCGAGAACTCCCTGGGCCGCTCGGCTCCATGAACTGGAGCCCTTGGTGTCCTACGTGTTTCTTATCTTTGTTTCCTACGTTTTTTTGATCATATGCATGTCCCTACTCCGATGGGTTGTTTCTGGGTTATCGTTGCATATTCCTACAGCGCCGGGTACCCATGGTATCCTCCCCGATTTTGAGTTCTCGTTGGCGCTTCTTGAAGTCAGCCACGAGTTCCTTCCAATGCACAACATGGCGGATGCTGCGTTCACGCTCCCATGTTGCTTGCTGTTCCGTTTCGCCGTGCCACTGAACAAGCCACTCTGGCTGGCGGTTGAATGTGCGGAACTTGAGGAGTTTTTCGACGATTTGCATTGGGTTAGATTTCTCGTCCATGACGAATTTAAATGTCTTCGGGGTCGGACGGCTGAGAAACTTCTTTGGTGTAGGAACGTAGGGCGACAGGATGTCGACGTTGAATGTCGGATTTATTTGGTTCATTGACTTGGGCACTTCGAGTCGAGCCACGTTCGGGTTGATCATCTTCAAGATCTCGAACAGGCCAACCTTGCGCGCCGCGAGCTTGACGCGTTTCATTTCTGCATCTTGTGCTGCTTGCTGCAGCGAGAGACGGCTAGTGTCCATCATGACGGGATCTCCTGGTCCGAACTGGATCTGGTTGACGCGGCGCTTGCTGTCGTAATACTTCTTCTGCGTGGCCTGTGATTTGAGCAGGTTGTTTCGCGCGCGTTCCACGATCTTTTGCTTTCTTCTGCAAAGATTTTGCGTGTTCGGCCATACCCTTCTCTGCAGCACGGGGGTTGATTGTTCTTTTCCAGATGTTGCGTTCCTTTCTTCCGGTGTCGATCATGAATGGGGGAAAAGCCAGTTGAAGCGCTGACGAGAGTAGCGTGAGCGTACTCAATAGTTCCAAGGTAATCAGACCAGTCTGTTCCTTGGTATGAGACCACACAACGAAGCGCATCTTCAATAACGAGGTTCTGGCGTTCACTTTGCCCATCGGCTTGCGCACGATGTGCGGTCGTCATGCTTGGACGGATTCCCATCAACTTCATGAGCGACTTCCTGAAACTTGACGTGAACGTGCTGTCGCGGTCGCTGATGACCACTTCAGGGAGACCGTGATGACGTGCCACGGTGTCGAAGAAGACCTTCGCGGTTTCGGGCGTGCCGTCGTTCTTGTGGACGGCTGCATACTTGGCACGCTTCGAGAGCTTGTCGACGACAGTTAAAATGGTGTCGTATCCGTTTGAGACAGTAAGGCCAGTGATGAAGTCCATCGTGACGACTTGCCAGCAGTTCTCAGGAATCGGGATTGGCATGAGTAGTCCGTTCTTACGCTGGTTGTCATGCTTCCACCTTGCACACGTCTCGCATTGACATAGTCCTTGATGTCCTGCTGCATCGTTTTCCAGAAGTACCACTGCGCAACACGCAGAAATGTGCGACGACTTCCCGGGTGAGCAGCGATGGGTGAGTCATGGTATTCAGAAATGATCTGTGTGTGAAGACGGTCATCACACGGTACGCAAAGGCGTTTCACGTTGTTGACGGACTTCAGGGAGATGAGACCGTTACATTTCATCACGTCCGTGTTTTCTTCTTCGTCGGAGGCCCAAAAAATGTTTGAAGTCGGGGTCCTTTCGATATCCAGCCTGAAATGCTTTCAGCATCTCTTGCGACAACTCGACGCGTGATTCTGTAAATGCTGCTGCAGCTATAGTATCCTCCTCCGCCGGCAGTGTTGGAGCCGGTGGCACTGAGCGAAACTTTGAACTACGATGAGTGCAGCTGAAATCACAGCGATGAAAAGTCACTGTAGTTGGCTGAGTTGGCTTGTCATCTGGGCGACGAGAAAGGGCACCAGCGACCACATTAAAAGTGTCGTTGACATGGTGGATCGTGAAGTTGAACTGCGCGAAGAACGTGAGGTATCGAGCGAGCTTTGCGGAGACTTTGTTATGATGCATCAACCACGAACAAGCGCTGTTGTCCGTGTAGATCTCGAAATGACGTCCATAGAGATAATGACGCCACTTATCAAGTCCGGTCTTGATCGCGAAGAGTTCCTTCTCGTGAGTTGGCCAATTCACTTCATGAGGGCCAAGTTTCTTCGAATCGAAGGCGACCGGGTGATCAGAATCTCCGTGGAACTGTGCCAGAACACCTCCAACACAAGTGCCTGAAGCATCCGTGGTCAACACAAACGGTTTTGTGTAATCTGCGAGCTTGAGTACCGGAGCCGACTGCAGAGCCTGTTTCAGTTGCTCAAAAGCTTTGGTTTGGTCCGCACCCCATGTCCACACGGAATCTTTCTTGATGAGATGGCTTAGAGGAAGTACAATGTGTGCGAATTGGTGGATGAAACGGCGATAGTACCCTGCGAGTCCGAAAAAGCTTTGCAGTTCCTTCACGGAAGACGGTACTGGCCATGAGGCGATGTCGGCTGTCTTGGACTTGTCAACAGAGAGACCGTTCTCAGACACTGTGTGACCCAGGAAACGGAGAGCGAACTTACACTTGTCCTTGTGTGCTTGGAGCTTTTCTTGACGAAGCACGTTGAACACGATCTCCAAGTGTTTTAAGTGTTCCTCGTACGTGCGAGAGAAGACGCAGATATCGTCTAGGTAGACCACAACGAAGTCATATTTGTCAAAGAGCACGCGCATGAGTCGAGACCAGACTCCTGGCATTCCAGCAGTCCCATACGAGCCACGCACCACTGGTAAGTTTCGTTGTGCGTTTGGAAGGCAGTATACTTGCGGGAGTTGGGATGAACGAGCATCTGGTGATACGCTTGAGCAAGGTCGAGCAGCGAATAGTATTCCATGCCGACCATGCGGTCGAACAGGTGATCAGCACGCGGTAGCGGAATCTTCGGGACGATCGTGTGCGAGTTGACATGACGGTAGTCCGTGACCCAACGGATCGGGATTGTCGTATTACCAGAGCGAATCCACTCCGTGCGCTTGACGGCCTTGCCGGTTTTCGGATCCTTCTTCGGAATGCCAAAGATGTTCGAGACCCAGGGTGAATCGGAGACTTCGGTCCAAACTCTCTTCAGGTTTTCGTCGACAAGTTTCATCAGCGCCGTTTGTTCGGTCTGTGACAAACGAAACAACGGACGGTTGCTCGGCTGAGCATCAGGCTTCATGTTCATTTCGAACTCAACGCGGCGATGCGGAGGCAGAACGTCGGGCAGCTTTGCTGGAAGAATGTCGGCGTTCTTTTCCAAGAGCGCTTTTAGCTGCGGATTCGTGACTGGTTCAGGGAGACAGACTTGAGCGACCTTCACCGGTACACTTCGTCGTACTTGTTCTGCTTGACGGACATATTGAACTCGGCGAATGAGACGACCTTGATGTCATCTTCAACTTCGGGAAAAGTGACCGCGTGCGTTCTCCAGTTGATTGAAGGGAGATACTCTGTGAACCACGGCTTATCGAGGATGAGATCATGAGAGTTCTTCATCAGCCATTCGAGCACCGAGACGTTGCGGAATGTGTGGCCGTCAAAGTCCACATCCACGAGACCTTTCTTGACTTTCTTTACCATGG
>JAADVE010001144.1:0-10271 GCA_023334595.1 Pythium utonaiense | reverse complement strand
TACGCGAGCACTTGGCCACAAAGAAGGACGTCAGACGTCCGGCGAATGAGGCGTTGGTCGTTGCGCGGAGCCGCCAGATAGTACTCCGAGAAGCGAACGAAGCGGAACACGGACAACAGTGGCCGCTCGGTGGCTTCGACAGCGAGGTCGGTGGTCGGGTTCGTCAGGCGCCAGAATGGAATAGGGAACTCGGCGGACTCCCCGACGAGAAAGCGCCGTGCGGCGTCGACAGTCTCCGCAGACTGGCCAGGCCATAGGAACACGAGGGCACAGTGCCACGTTGGACGACGCGGGTCATCGTCGGGGACGGCGAACGGGCTCGACTTCTGCGTGGGGCGATCAGGAGTGACACGGAGGAGCCGCACGTACACTGGCCTGTCCCACTGACCCGGCAGTTCGTCGGGCGCCTCAAGGCGAACAAGGGAGTTGGCGAGACGGCGGTTGGCGCTCTCGCTGCGAGGTGGGTTCTGCACTGGCAGCGCTGGGCGGTACGCGACGACGGAGCGGGAAGGCATGAAAATCTTGGGCGGTCTGACCGCTTCTTCGTCTTCTTCTCGAGAGCTCTGCGCTCTTCCGCGGTGAAAAGACTGAATGGCCTTGCTTCACCGCCGTTCGGAAACACCAGGTTCCTTGTGTGGCCCACACCACCTTCTGGAACCTTCCACTGTTCTCCAGAGGAATCACTCAAAAATCTGCACAGCCCTTCAAATCACCACTCGATCGCTATCATGATTGGATAATTACACTCGCACCACAGAAATCGCACACTAGTAATGCCCCTGCGTCCATCGCATCCAGTCTCGAAACTGCGTAGTCCAGCTGAGTATCCTGGGGAAAATCTCTTGCACTCCTAAATTTCTACCTAAAACCACACAAAACTACCCAAATCTGATCCGTCTCCGGTACCAAAAAAACCACCTAATCTGGATCTAACGGCCGTAATCGTTACCTAAAAGACTGCCTAAACTCCGAAAGTAACGCCACCATTATCGTACCTAGTGGGATTAAATTCTCGTACTTAACGGGTAATTGTATCGTACTTATCCGGGGTCGTACTTACGTGGGTATAGGCTTTACTTCGTACTTATGCGGGACCGGGAGCTTCGTACTTATGAGGGATCAGGATCTAAATGGAGGGAGGCCTACATAAGAACCGAGGAAGAGTTCGTTTTGACCAGTACCGAGGATAAAAACGATGCAAAGGGATCGCCTCAGAGCGCTAGGAATGGATCACGACAGACCCGGCGAGGCATGCTTAGCGCTTGTCGATCTCATTCCCACATTCGCACTGGCGGCACTATGATCCACGGGGACTACAAGTACTACTGCAAGCGAGACTACAAGGCCGCTGATGGGAAGGTCACCTTCTACTTCAAGTGTTCCAAGCACGGTCCACCTGTCAACTGCCCTGCTCGCCTCACCGTGTACACAAAGCCGGGTGATAGCGACTTTCTCGAGCAGACAGTCGTCACCAGTGCTCACACGTGCAAGGAGTACGCGGCCGCCCAGAACCGGGCCATCGGGAGAATTGACTGTCTCGACGAGCAGAAAGTGATGCTTGAAGAACGCGCCCTCACTGATCTGCGTCGCCATGGACGTCACATCCACGAGGAGGTCCAAGCCTTCCTTGTCGAGAAGTACGGCAAGCGAGTCCTTCTCGACATTCGCAACAAGGACCAGTCAACCAGGATTGTGGATCGCGCTCGTCTCTCGATCACAGGTGGTGACGTCTTCCGCACGATAGAAGGAGTCCCGGAACGTCACGTGTCAGAGACAGACAGTCGGGACTTCCTGCAGTTCAACGTATCCTACACGCAAGGCGGGACCCTGCACAGGATCACGGGTTTTGCGCACCCAGAGTTGATGCGTCTGCTCCGTTACTCGAACACCACACTGTTCATTGACGGGACTTTCAAGGTGACGCCCAAGCCCTTCGTACAGTGCCTCATCGTCATGGTCTATGACCGCGCGACGTCACTGTATCTTCCGGTCTACTACATCCTGACGACCGCACGTGATGAGTGGGGGTACTGGCACGCTCTGCACTGGCTTCAAGTTGGATCGGGCATGGACATCGAGGCAGCAACGGTCAGCTGTGACTTCGAGTGGCCGATCATCGAGGGCGTACAAGACCAGTTCCCCAACGCCCACCTGGTGGGATGCCTGTTCCATTGGAAGCAGGCATTGCGCAGAAAAATGCTGAACCAGCGCATTCCAGGGGATCAGATTCGCACGGCCATGCAACCCGGTGTGATGGACTTGCCCACGGTCGTCAGCAAGTCGAAGTTGAAGGCCGCGATCACTCACGTCAAGACGCTCATCCCAACGACCGGAGCGGCGGCAAATTGGCGCAGTTTCTGGACCTACTTTGAGAAGACGTGGGTGAAAAAGTACCCGTTCGAGACGTGGAACGTGTCTGGCATGCGTGGTGGATCTGGTCAACAGAACCAATAACCCATTGGAGTCCTTCAACCGCTACTTCGGTGACAAGTTTGAGAGACAGCACCCGGATCTCCTCCACTTCATCGAAGTGGCCAAAGAAGACGCGATGGCCTCACTGCGCAAGTTAAACGATGTACGTGGAGGCATCGTAGAGGCCCCAGAACGGCCGCCAGTGGCCTTTCCAGAGATCCCAGAGCACCTTCAGTAACGCTGGGACTCGAGCACATCCGATCACATTTTTGTAGAGTCTGGCGACCGTGAAAACACGGTGCAATCAGTGTATGCATGCAGAAACCTAGAAAATCATAAGCAGGGACCTAACAATAAAACGCCGGTAAAAACCCCTAAATTATCGCGTTTAATGTCGGTTTCACTATATCGGAACATCTTTTACCTCAGTAGGACACGCATTTGAGAGTGTCGTTGACAGCAGTGGGACTGATGTATCGCCTTTGTCCTAGATCTTTCCTTTGTTGAGCTTTGCAACACTTCGACTAGCACATAGAAAGGGCATTCGTTGAGATTTTAGCAAAAGCTTATGCTCCACACACACCACACTACAATTTCTAAATCGCGCAGCCAAATGCTAAACCTTCACCCCTATGTGCACTGAAGGTCCCCAACATTTCGCCGGGTCAACTTCGTACCCACAGTCTAGCTGCGAAGGTAACATCAGTCTGATACTACCGTCTGAGAAAATCTATTTGTGGTCTCCAAATTGGTCACCACTTCGATACCCGACACCCGCATGAAGACAGTGGGTAAATTACCGAGAGGGGTAAGTTAAGGTAATATATATCTTCCTAGTCCTTCGTTCGCTACCTAAAATCTTGCCTAACACTGACTTTTCTACTCCTAAACTCCTACCTAAACCCCTATATTACGTGCCAAAATTACCGCAACATTATGGTACTTTTAGCGCTTTTAGGGCGTATTTTAGGTATGCAAATAGTGTTGCCGTATCCTGACTTCATGCCGTTCGAGTACGATTGACGTCGCCTCGCAGTTGATTGCTCCGAGATCGAGATGGAGGAGTTCTTGGATCGTCTAAAGGCCTGGAAGGAGAAAAGTAGCAAATATGAGTCGTGTACCGACTGCCCAGTCCATTACAGCGCCCATACGATGCACCACGTGATCTACACGTGCACCTCGGCGTCGTGTGTTACCACCGCTTCTCCATGCGGATGGTATGTCCGATCACGGGAGTGTGATGCGGCAAAGCGAGGCTCCATTTATGAGCATGGTTCACACCACAACTTGATTCCGAGCCTTCCGACCACGCAGCTCAACATGGCGATGAAGCAATCCATTGATGACCAGACTCGGTTGAAGCTGGCTCCATCGTGCATCTTCAACATTATGATCGACAACAGACTCCTCCCTGAAGCGGCGGATGCGTATCTGAAGTGCGTGCAGCGGTGCTCCTACCACTACCGTACGACCGCAAAGCACGACAACAACAACACGGACGAGATGGAAGGACTGCTGGCTAGTCGTCCATACCACGAAGGGCTACACGACTTAACGGCATTTGCGTTCGGGTACGACATTGACGGTGCTGGAAAGCCGCCTCTCACGCGCGGCTCTACCGAACGACCTGTTGTGTTTGGCTTCACCTCCAAGAACCTCCTCTACAACGTGACTCACGCCAGTCAGCACGTGCGATATATTGATGCGACTTTCCAGCTCAACACGGCGCGATTTCCGGCTATCGTCGTTGGTGTCTCGGACGTTTGTCGCCAGCTCCATCCGGTGGCGTTCTTCATCACGTCGGACCTTTGCCACGAGCAAGTTGGGAAGATCGTTCGTGCCACTGTGAAACAGTACCAGATCGTGACCGGGGCCCCAGCGCATTTTCGATTTGTCATGCCTGATGCTGATGTTGCCCAGCGGAACGCGAACCAGCTGTCGTTCCTCAAGAGCTTCGTTCTGGACCCTATTGTATCTGATGTGGTTCACGTCATGTAGGACGTGAAGAAGCATATCACAAGGATCTCTCCATTGTCACGCCCGGTCATCCTTGAGCACCTGTACCGCATCCACTACGCTCGTTCGCCAGCGGATATCGATGCGCGCATCAAACAGGCTGTCGACACGTGGGTGGAGAACCCCTCGTGACGTGACTACGAGCGCTACTTCTCGCAGCAGTGGCTGACCGGGCGCTTCACACAGTGGCAGAGTCTGTGTACCCCGCTAGGCTACGTGAAGACGAACAACCCAATCGAACATTTCAACAAGGAAATGAAGCGTGACTACTCTTTATGGTCGCTCGTCTCGGTGAACTCGCTCGCGCAGTCGTTCTTCGATATGCGTCGCCATCGCTCAGCCCGTGCAATGCTACCCCACATGCTTCGGATGACCAAGGTTGGCAATATCGACTCCTTCTGGCGGCTGGCCATCTCGCAGTTACGTCAGCGTACCGGAGCTCGATTGAATTCTGAACGGCAACGCTGAGCGCCGCGTGTTCCGTGTCTTTCAGAGCGGGGTTGATCAGCCAAAGAAGCCTTCTCAAAGCTCGACCAATACACTCACGAACGACGCCCTCACAGCTCAACAGGACATCAAAGTCGAGGGTCAGCCTAGCCTTGGCTGGAACGTTGACGTCGACAGCGGAAAGTGTGACTGCCGAAGCTGGTTCAAGTTCGGATACTGCGAGCATCTCGTCACATGTTGCTCTCTCGTTGGACATGGTGACAAAGCGCAAGTTCATAAACAAGAGTCTCAAGGATGGCAAAGGTAAGCGAGTGAAGTTCGGGCATGCCTTGATGCACGAGGAGTCTATGCAAACTCAGAGCCGCGCATCATATAGATTGGGACCGTAATGCATGTCTTTATATTGATCTGCACCTAAGTGGCTACCTCGTTGAGCAAGGAGGCTCCCAGCGCGGATTTTGGGTCTGTAACGAGCCATCGTCGGGGCTGACACACCGAAGCACGCAAGGAAATGAAGACTTGAAGACGCGGTCCACGAAAGGAACGTAGTAGTGGAAGCGTAGTCTCTCTCCCGTGGAGCGTACGCGACTTGGGCGAGCTTCCCCCAGCCGAGGCGATAACCGACAGCGCTGTTCGCAAGGTTAGCTTTTTCCTCGCTGACGACATTTGGATTGTGTTCCCCACATACACTTCGAGAGCGGTAGCTTTGCCGCGGAGCGAGGTTCGCCATGCTGCTCGATATGTGAGACATGCGGTCGCGGCAACGCGGGCATGCGCTCGAGTGGGTCTGCCGAACCCGGATGTACAGTTGCCGAAGCTCCTCCAGCCCGAAGGTAATCATCCATCCGCTGATCGAACACCCTCCACCAAACGCGCTCGATACCAGAGTTCAGCTGAGGAAGACATGCACCCTGTGAAAGAATCTGCTCCCGCTACAGCCGACGTCTGACAAGTGGAAGATAATGACGAGCGATCGATCTGTTGCCTGAGGCGGTAATCGGTCTTCGATGTATTGGCTAACTCGTCGACCGGTGCCGGTTGACATGCCAATCACACTTGTCGTTTCGAGTCACTCATTTTGCAGTCTTAGTGTCCAGACCCTTTGCGTACTGCTTGACTGGCACCCTGTAACCTGCAGTTCAAACTGTACCAACGTCTGAAACCTGAGAATCCGTACGCGCGACTTGACTGTACAGACTGTACGTGGAGTGAAAGCTTGGCCCAATACAAAGCACCGACTGCACTGTTCTGTAGTTCCTGATTTACGAACTGCCGAATCCGGTACGACATATGAAGTGTGCATCATTCGTTCTACACGTACTTGTGTCCATATCCTGTGAAGAATGGCCAGACAGTGAGCCGTGTCCATTTCCTGTGAAGAATGACCAGACAGTGAGGCCGTGTCCATTTCCTGTAAAGAATGGCCACCTGATAAATCGGAAAGAAGTCCGTGGATTGGTCGAAAATCCAGTGTCAAACATTTCTGTTTGCCACGACATGTACCACAAATGTTATCAAATAATCCCAATATTTACAAACCAGAACCAAGGCAAATGTGTGTTCATGTTTGTATGCAATTACTCCGGCGCCCCTGTGCTTCTTGTTGTCTCTTTGGTGGTGGTCGCGGCGGAAGTGCTTCTTCATGTTGGCGATTCGCCGCTTCAGTCGTTCCTCCGGCTTGAGTGGATCTGGTCTAGGGTCTCCATCCAGCTCGTGGTCGCAGTGAAATAGAGGGCACAGTCCCGACTGCGCGCTCTCCATGATGCTCGGTAGTTGCTCCTGGAGGACGGGGACGATGTAGGTTTTGTTCGTGATCACCTTGACATCCACGGCGGCACTTTCGAGGTACACAAATACACGGATATTTTCCTCTTCACACGCGGTGCCGCCGTGGATCAAGTCGCCACGGAAGAGGAGGGCATCGCCAGGGTGCAACGAGATGACACTCACGTACTCTCTCTACCGTTGCTCGTACGCTTATTACCATCTGAAGTACAAGCGACGGGAGCTCGCCCTTGTCTTCAGTAAGGCAGAACGCACGATCGGTCGCTAGATCGAGCGATATGAGATGACAGAGTCGTTCGCGCGATCAACTGCAGACCAGACCGAAAGGATTTTCACGGAGAACCAGCGCGAATGGATGCTGAACTTCTACAAGAATCACCCCCTTGCCTACTTAGACGAAGCACAGTCAGCTTTCGTGAAGCAATTTCGTGTGTCGATCTCGATGACCTCAGTGTGGCGGATCGTTCACGGCCTAGGCCTCAGCGCAAGGTTCTCGAGCGACGCGCGATGCATGTTAAAGAGCAAGACATCTTCCGATTCGCTGAGGAGCTCAGCCACCTTGACTGGAGCTACAGAAATATCGTGTTTCTGGATGAGGTGTCGTTTGATAATCGCGGGATGATCCGCAAGCGAGGGGTACGCAATGCGTGGGAAGGCAGTCGCGTTTCGAGGTGAGTTTGACCAGAAACCAAGAGTATCTGTCTTGGCGTTTACCGGCGTCGATGGTATCATAGACTACTATGATACGGAGGGAGCGTTCGACCGTGTAGGGTTCGTGCAGTGCTCCGAAGATTTCATTAACTCATCGCGCGCGAGTGTTCGACAGTATCCTGGCCGGAACTCGATATGGATCCTCGACGGCGCAACCATTCATCGTCATCCCGGCATCGTGCACTTCCTCCGAAGCCGAGGTATCGTTCCCATATTTATTCCCGCCTACTGTCCATTCAACAATCCGATCGAGATCCTGTTTGGGTTCATCAAGCAGGCTTTTCAGCGCCACTACGTTGAAAGTCGGACTCGCGACTTGACACAGTTCGTGATCGAAACGTTCAGGAGGTTTGAGGGATACGACATGAGCAGAGTATTCGAGCACTGTGAATGGTCTCATCAGGGTGTGTTTGACCCTGCCGGTCCACTTTCCAAAGAGATCTCTACTACTCCAAGCAGTGGAGATGTGATTGTCGATGGTCTAGGTTTCATGGAACTTGGATCGGAGTAAATGGACGACTGCATTAGAGCTCGAAGCATTTCGCATTGTACGATAGAACAAATAGAAGGCTCATGGGCGTTGTTGACATAGTGTGTATTGCGATCCGCGATTGCTTGTTCTGATCAGGTCGTTTGCCAGAGCGAGTTAGTTGGGCTGGTCCCAGGGCCATCTATTGCAATCAGCCGATCTTGTTGAAGACCCAATGGCGCGACAGCCAACGCGCGACGATGCCCAAGCAACAGCTCATCCACCAGTAACAACGGGTCCGACTCGTTCACGAACACTGAAGACCACATCAACACAGGACCCACCTACACCTTCCAACACACACACACACTCGCGTCACCATTTCCACACGCACGTTCGGGGTGCGCTTCACGTTCGCCCTCATCTTGTTGGCCACGCGTAGCACGCACGCGGTGCTTTCCACGTCGAGCTGCTTCATCGGAGGATGGCTCCGCCCTCCCACCGTCCGACACGGGTCTTCACTTTCAGCGCCGCTTTAGCCTTCATGCAAGCGAGCTCTTTCGTGGAGATGCGTAGCTCTCCAAATGCAATGGATCGTGCGGTCCCGCATCGTTGAATGCGTACGCCAGAGACGCACCACCACTATACCACACACTACACCTACTGTCACCACCAGCACGCTTCGACACGCCGTCTGAACGACCCACTACACGCTCAACACCTTCTCACGAAGCTTGAAACCACGAAGATCCACTTCCACGCTGCACTTCGACAGCCACACTCACGACGACAGGCGACCGAACACATCGTCGCGATCCACTAACAACCGGACCACCTCTCCTTGCTCGGGATCCTCTATCAATGGACGGCTCAGCGCGACGGGATCACGCTCCAGGGATCCGACACACTGGACACCTCGTGCACTTCACACACCTTAGCTGCCAGCGTCACGGGATGCACCAAGCTCTCTTTCATCCTCACCAACATCGTCTGCACAACATTCGGCTTCTGGGCGAGCACCGCTTCCGCTGACACAAGCCGCGATGCGTTCACACGGATAGATCGAGACACCTGAGCTTTTCGCGCCCATGTTCACGCCCACGTACTCGCGGACGCGACGACGCTTCAGATTATTACGAGCTACCCACATAAGCAGCACGTCGCGCACGCCGTCGACTACATGGCATGCCGTCGACTACATGGCGTTCTGTGTGGAGGCGGATCGGCAGCCAACAGCTAGCACACGTTTCCGTCATCAGGGCATCTTCATCTCTTCAGCACTTGATGAACGCAGCCACCCCACGTGAGATGGTCACCGGATCGAGTCGTCCTCGCTTGTTTCGCACTTGACGACGTCATAGGCGGCCACACCGACCTCGACGCACTAGGGCACAAACACCGCAATATGAAGACCGATCGGCGATGCACGGCGTCATCAACGAGCTAGCACGACGAAGCTACTGTGATCGTGAGAGAGGCTGCCACCAGACGAAGCGATTCAAGCACAACTGGGACAAACAAACATCGATGGAAATGTGCCTTCAAGTATTAACGATCTTACCACACGCAAGCTTTCGTGAGCTCCTCCAAGTCTACAGTTGATGTTGATTCCACAGACGCAGCTCGCGACGATGACATTCCACAGTGTCGCTTGAACAGGTAAGAGACGTTGTTACCGTGGATGGAGGTCACGCAGCGGACGAGTGGAGACGTCAAAAAGGCCTCCGCAACTTGCTCGATCTTGGGGTTATCGACGGGAATTTCGACCAGAGCTCGCAGAAGTCGAGCTGCCTTGGGGCTAAAAGGGAGCTTCGGATTGACACGATCACGAATCGAGATACACAGACGCATGAACGGCGTGGCGTGACGCTTGGTAGCCGCGCGTCTGGGTTGGCGCATCATGAATAGAGCGGAAGAATCTGTGAATCGCAGAGACCTTGGTGTTGCTAGCATCCGTACTTCAAACCTGTCTTCAACGACTTTGATCCAATGACGAGCGTCAAGTTAAATTGGCACTTGCTGATTGGACGCAGCCAATGCACGAAACCTTGCCCGCCAAATTCAATGCGAGATGAACCCGAATTGCAAGCATACTCAACTTTGGGTCTCCTTGGGTGGGCGACACTATAGGCTACCCGCCAAGTTGGATGGTAGATGAACCCGATTTCCAGTATACTCAACTCCTGGTCTTCACAGGTGGGTGACATCTTGAGGCGGCCGACATCTTGGGGTGGGCGATGGTGTCCTGAGCCGGCGGTCGCTGGTTCGCTATTTCCCACTCGGCGGCCAAGAGAAGACCCGATCAAGAGTCGTTGTTGATCCTGCTCGACTTTTACACCCGCTCCTGGCATGTGAGGCGTTCGAGTTGTGCACGGCCGGACGTCATCACCAACTGTGGAGACCGCGCGGAACGACACATGCGATCGCTGTC
>JAADVE010001143.1:0-10287 GCA_023334595.1 Pythium utonaiense | reverse complement strand
TCACGTAAATGTTAATGTATGTAGTGCATCTTGGATGATCTCTAGGCCATCGTACTGCGTGGACTCCGTCTGCGAGTGGGGTTGCAGGGCTTGAACAGTGTAGCACGGCTTCTGTTGGTCTCCTGGTAATCTCTGCCGCCACGAGCGGAGCAGACGCAGCAGCGACCTAGAAGCCGTGGATCACGCTGTTGACCACAAGTATCCGCAGTAATGGAGACATGATTGAGCATGGCGAAGAGAGAAGGGGGGTGCAATAGTCAACAAGTTGGTCGGACACCCACGAGAGTATTCACAAGTCACAGAGTTCAACTGATGCGCTGTCGATTTCGTCTACGGTAAACAGTATCCTCACCAGTTAAATAGGAAGCCCATGAGTCGCGAGCAAATATCCTGTCGGCGGCGGGGCGGAAGCATGAGGTCCTCCTCCTTGATAGGGTCCACCTCCAGATCCCTGCAAACATACGAGAGAAACACACCCCATCATGAGAACACAGCCTCGATGCCGTTTCGCAAGTGCGAGAGCAACGTACTTGGAGCCTGGGTTCTTGCGAGCGCTGGAGAAGTACAGACTGGACGTGGGTTCCTGTCGCACGCCCTCCACGTCGGACGGCAGGCAGCGCTTGACGCCGATCATGATGGCGCCGCCCAGCGTCTTGCCGTCGTGGCTCAGCGCCTTCTCGGCCTGCAACCGCGTGTGGAAGCGCACGTGGAGCCAGTTCCCGGTGCCCGATGTGTAGCTGATCACGTCGCCCATGGTCTGGAACTGCTGCAGAATGAACGACTTGGCGCTGGCCGGGAAGCCGTAGACGGTGACCCAGTACTGCTTGTCGTAGCCCCAGTCGTCGCCCTGGAAGAACGAGGACGACGCCGTCGACGCGGCCGACGTGCCCGCGGGGCGGAAGGGCAGATCGTCCGACGTGGACTGCAGGTGGTCGCTCAGGAAGCCGCTTGGATCCGCCAGCGACGACTGCATCACACAAACAGTGGTGAGTTGGTCCGTCGCGTGGCCAATGTGGAAGGTCAGGAGCAGGGTGCACGTACGGTGGGAGGAGGCGGTGCGTCGTCGTCGTCGTCGTTCGTGTCGCTCGCGCCGCCCAGCGGCTTGCGTCTCCGCACGAAGGACAAGCTGCTGGAGGAGGCAGCGTCGCCACGCGCGTAGTTGAAGGGCGAGTCGCTGACGTCCACGTCGCCCAGCGTCGGCTTCTTCTTGTCCATGGCCAGCGACTCGGCGAAGGTCAGGCGCGGCCCTCGCTTCACGGCCCACGGCATGTCGCTGGCGTCGTACGCGTTGGGCGACGCGTTCTCCTTGGACTTCTTCGGGGACGACGCGCCGCCCGTGAAGAGCGCAGGGAAGTACTCGTCATCACCCACGGAAGTGCTCATGGTGGGGGCTGGGGAATGCGCTCTGGAGGTCGACAGACGCCATCGGGAGACGAGAAAAACGGACACATTAGATTAGATACACGCGTCAGGAAGATAGTGGTGTCGCGAGTGCGCATATCCGCCCAGAAGATGCGTACATACCTCCGAGATGGCGCTGGGATCGGCTGGTGTCGGCAGCTTTTCGCGCCTTCGGGCTTTGGTGCCAGGACGAGTATGGAGAATTATTGTTGTGTCTGCTACGGTACGATCACACAAGTGTTACCGTGTTAGAAACTGACAACCTGCACGCCCAGTTAGAAACAGGTCGCTAAGTAAGTAGGTTACGCTTTCTCTCTGTCACATATGTGACGTGTGCAACAGCATCGACATCAGGTCTCAGGAGCAGGCATGTGAGGTGGAGAAACGCCGGCCAGGCGGCCGAGGGGCGTGAGTTGCATCGATTGCCAGCCAAGGGGACGCTTCTCTCCTCAGGCGTGGGTGGTGGCGGCGAGCAAACGGTCTACGAGCTGATCGGGGCGCGTGGGCCATGCCTTCTCTGGAAGCCTCTGGATTCTGCGTTGAAGCTGCCAGATCGCAGGCGCTCTCGGCCGTGCTCGTGCCATGTGTGGCGGTGCCCCGGTGGTCCAGCAGCTCCCGATTTCCGCGCCTATGAATAGCCTCGGACGTCCCCGCTTCAATCTCAAGAGACCACCAAAACCAGCCACCACGTCATTTCCAACACCAACACGCCGAGATCAAAACAAAACAGAGCGGTGTTTTATACAGTAGCTGTCGCAAAGACATGAAAGATTCGTGGACCCAATTGTGAAATAGAAGGGGTAGGCCTCGGGCGGACGCGGTACCCAAGCCAAGTCGGACGCGGGGCCATGGAGGATCAAACTGAGCTGCATGTCCGGGGAAATGTAACTTGCTGCTACTATATGACCCACAGCCAGGTTGAGCGATTGTGTCATTTGCATTTTTGCTGGGTTTCGTGTGGCGATTTCTCGAACTCCATGTTGCTTCGCGTTACTCCGTGCATCTAGAGCGGATGATGACGTTGCTTGCGTCACGGCGTTTGCACTGTACGCAGCCAGTCAATAATATGTTTTAAACCATTTGAATAAAACACGTGGCCCAGTCGCACAGAGTGATTGTGCTCACCGGCCGTTTCCTCCTGTGCGGACGCCGTGCGTCGTTTTCGCCCACACGATTGACTGGTTAAACCTCAAACGCAAGGTTTTATGGGCCTTGAGAAACAACCGATCATGGTCGCGTTGGAAGTTTCGCCAACGCCAACAAGTCCGTCCCAACTTCCAACAAATTCAGTCTGGAATTTCCAACCACACCACCAAGAACCCCACCACCTTCCAACTAACTACAATGAGCTCTGTCGCTGGCGGAACCGGAGATGCTGCCAAGGGCGCCAAGATCTTCAAGACCAAGTGTGCGCAGTGCCACACCGTCGCTGCGGGCTCCGCCCACAAGCAGGGCCCAAACCTCAGCGGTCTGATGAACCGCCAGTCGGGCCAGGCTGAAGGCTACTCGTACTCGGCCGCCAACAAGAACTCGGGCGTCGTGTGGACGGACGAGACCCTGTTCGAGTACCTCCTCGCGCCTAAGAAGTACATCAAGGGCACCAAGATGGTGTTCGCCGGCCTCAAGAAGCCACAGGAGCGTCGCGATCTGATCGCCTACCTGATGGAGTCGACCGACCCAAGCAACACCTCGGAGTAAATAGAGCCAAGAACCAGCGTTTGAGCGTTTTGAAAACGACGCCATGAGATGAAGACGAAGTCAGCGATTGAATCGTGCTCGCCTGACTGTCGTGGCGTCGTGCCAGAGCATCCACACGCGCACGGATGCTAGTCGATGCAGGTCTTCTCCTGCAAACACCAGCAACCACCCCAACCACCTTAATATATGTAGATGAAAATCACCATTCTGGCGCAGCGCACGTGCAGGTAGATATCGGCGCTGACCATATCCAAAGGCCCTCATGCCATACTCCATTGCATTTGCAGCGAGTTACGTGGTGGCTTTCGTCTCACGTGCGTGTAGATACGTCCAGCATGAAACCCCACGGGTGAACCGCAATGATCATACCTCTTCCATCTTCACACCCACCACTAGCATCTCCAACGTGCATGGAAGTCTCCCTCGGCACGAAACCCCAGCATCCATCGTGGGTTCATCGCCGTCGCATGGCCCTGCAACCAAGTCACCACCAGAACGCACACAGCCACACGCTTCAAAGGACACCACCAAAACGTACCCCACGAGGGTTACGTAACCTGCTGACGTACGTCACAAGCGGATACACTTCAACTGGGTACAGTGTACCACCGCTGATTGCAACGGGAAAGAAAGGGATGCAAGATGGAGTGTATTTGGTCGGGGTAGAAGGCATTGGAGTCGACGGATGCAAGGCGCTTCTACAGGTGGAACTTTCTTCGCGACGTGTCCAGCTTGTGCTGTCGGTGGATCCACTCGTACTCGCCGAACTTGGTGTCGAACGTGCCCTGCTGCAGCCATCGCAGCTTGAGCGTGAAGCGTGGGCCGATCTCCTGCAGACGCGCCTTCTTCTCGTTCTCGAACACGTAACGGTGGTGGCGCACGAAGATAAAATCTCGCTGGTTGTGGAACGTCACTACCTGGCGGCCCTGGAACTCCGGGTCGTGCTGGAAGAGCGAGCCCAAGAATCGTCCGACGCGGTGACCAAGACGCGTTGAGAAGTTGTTGAGGATGAGCTCAGGCTGGTGGTTGGTCTTGCAACCGCGGTCCTTGATATCCTCTGTGAGCTTGACATTCGAGACCTTGAAGAACGCGGTTGGGCCTCCTTCGCCAGACAGACGGCTCACGATCATACTGAGAGACAGAACTATCACGTTAGAACAGGAGCAAGCGCCATCTTCAAAGAATGCGAAGGCTTGGCACGTACCCATTGCAGATCTTGCTCTTTTCAGAGAGCACGACCAGGTGCGTGAACTCCTTGTTGGTCGCAAACTGCACGATCTCTTTAATATCGAAGTTGCCGCGCTTGTAGTAGAACGCGTTCGGCACCAAGTCCATCAGGTCCTTGATGAAGTGGTACAGCTCACCAGACGGGAAAGGACGTGTGGTGATCATGATCTTTGGCGTCTCCTCATTTGCAAAGATCTTGGCAAACTCGTCGTCGTTCTCATCGCCCATGATCTCGTCATCTCCGTCAGGCGCGACCATCGTGATTTCAGGTTCTCGCGTGTTATCGATTGTGCGTGGCTCCTCCTTCGCAGGAGCATTCTCGCCCAGCTCCTCACGTTCGCGCTTACGCTTTTCCTGGGTGGCCTTCTTGAGTTCCTTCTTCTCCTTTCGGTACTTGGCCATCACCTGCTGGCGCTTGACCTTGTTCTTGATGTGCGACGGGTTCTGGCGCTGGAGCACGCTCACCTTGGCCGTACCAGCGTCATCGCCGCCATCTTCGTCACGCGGGCGCTTGCCGGACGATCCACCACGACCACCACCACCACCGCGGCCACCGCCACGTCCTCCTCTTCCGCCGCCTCGTGGAGCCATGTTGCTGTGCCTGCTCGTGTCGCTCTTCACGTCGCTTTGGGACTTGAGTGTCTGCCCAAGCGCTTCCAGCCAATTGAGCTCAAGCCAATCAAAGTGATCCGCTGAGATCTGAGTATTGTGGTATCAGATCAGAGTCCGTCCAATGAGAAACCCATGCGCGTGTACTGTCAACTGATTTCTTAGAAGCCGCTGTGTCTAGTTCTGTATTTTCTGGCGATAGTTTGTATTCATAGCAGGCGCTGGAAACTCAGAGAGACAGCACTGTTCCATCGGCAGCTCTCGATAATGGCGGACGAAAACACGCCCGTGCTGGAGGCGCCACGCGCGTCGGCGCCCAGCAACGCTGCTGGCGCTGCTCCAGCCTCGAACAATCGCGGTAACTTCACGCGCAACCTGAACACAGAGGCGGACGAATCCATCGCGAGGAAGATGTTTCTCGGCGGCCTCGCGCTGCTCCCGTGGCTCCACTTCGTGAACGTCTTCTTCTTCCGCAAGCAGTTCGTGGACGCGAGCATCGATCCGCAGGTCACCAAATGTAAGTACAAGCGCCGTTCCATCCATCCGAGAGTATCTGTGATCCGTGTTTGGGGGTTCTGATGGCGTGTTTCTCTGTCTTCTAGGGGTCCGTCGTTCTTTCATGAGTGCAGTCTTCGTGACGGTGCTTTTCATCACGTGGGCGGTGATCTTCCAGCTCAAGTGGAAGGACTTTGGCTGGGCCAAACTCGTCATGGTGCTGCCAGCAGAGAACCTGGACGTCGGGTGGTAGGAAGGCCCCACACACATCCTCGGCTGTGCCGTCAATCTCTCACTCTATCTCCACAACTACGCATCGCCCGCTCTCCATTCCTCCACAACTGTAGACTACTAGTATAGCATGTGAGTCTCTGTGTCCAGCAGATCGTTCATATAAGCCCCCTCACCCCCACCACCACCTTCATATCCAGTCTCCATGTTCATCTCCGTCATTCGAGCGCAGCATGAACTGGCCCCTTCTGATTGGTCGAAACGGCTACTGTGTCTCCCTCGTTACTGCATATCCGTTCCCAGTATCTTCTACCACAGGTTCCAGTAGATATTCCCCTCCCTCACTCCCGTTTGGCCACGACAGCAACGCACGACGCACAAGCAAGAGCTCCCGACGACCACCATGACGGCGCCTGTGCTCTCCATCGACACGCAGCACGAGGACATGATCGTACGTGGCGTGTAGCTCTTCTAATTCCCCTTCCATCCATGCAGTTTTCTCACGATCTTGATTGTTGTGGCGCTCTGTAGCACGACGCGCAGCTGGACTACTACGGCAAGCGCCTCGCGACCTGCTCGTCCGACCGCACGATCAAGGTCTACGACGTCACGGGCGACGTCCAAAACAACGAGCAGCTCCTCACCGGGTACGTTTGGCTGTAGTACGCAGGCTGCGCTGTCGTTATTCGCTCTCTAACGGGCGTGTTTCCAGCCACGAAGGCCCGGTGTGGCAGGTGTCGTGGGCCCACCCGAAGTTTGGTGTGCTGCTCGCGTCGGGCTCGTACGATGGCAAGGTGATCATCTTCAAGGAGCAGAGTATCAACCAATGGACGCAGGCGTACGTGCACGTGTTTCACGAGGCGTCCGTGAACTCGATTGCCTGGGCGCCGCACGAGTACGGCCTTGCACTGGCCTGCGCGTCGGCCGACGGTAACGTCTCGGTACTTAGCTACTCGGCGGAAGGGTGGAGCGTGACCCACTTCAAGGACAGCTCGCTGGGCTGCAACGCCGTGAGCTGGGCGCCATTCCACTCGCTGGGATCCACTGGTGAGACCGGCCCAATTAAGCGTGTCGTCACTGCCTCGTGCGACAAGACCATCAAGCTGTGGAGCCTGCCGGAGGGCCACACGGAGTGGACCAAGCAGGACATCAGCTCCGCGCCTGCCCACTCAGACTGGGTCCGTGATGTCGCCTGGGCGCCAGGTGCCGGTATGCCTGTCAACCTCATTGCGAGCTGCTCGGAGGACAAGCACGTGTACATTTGGACGCAGTCTGAGGAGCACGGTCCATGGAAGCGCGAGCTGCTGCACACGTTCGACGCGCCTGTGTGGCGTGTGAGCTGGTCGGTCACGGGTAACGTGCTGGCCGTGTCCTCGGGTGATCACAAGGTTACGCTCTGGAAGGAGACCCTGGACAAGAAGTGGATGTACGTCTCTCCCTGCTGCTGGCTACGTGGAGGCGTGTGTGGGGTTGGAACTGATCGTGGTGTGTGTGGAATGAGCGCAGACAGATTTCGTCGGTCGACGAGGCGGGCACGCTGCACGAAGGCAAGGAATAGACAAGACGCCACTGGAGCACCAGCAGAGCCAGCTCCTCACTATATGCAGCGGCCCGTGAAATGGCATCCCGTTGTAGTAGCTAGAAACGACGACATTGCTAGCCGCCCCTCAATCGACATGCGTGATCTCTGTCTGGGTGTCGTGTCGCCTTTCTCTCCTTTTGCATCCTGGTTAACTTGTCGAGTTCAAAGTTGCCTCCAACGGTTACGGTTACCGTGTACCCTCTCTCGTTTTGTGGAATTTCGAGAACCAGATACCTGATTCCTCCCAATCCACCCGTAGGAATGTTGGTAATTGAGCCACCGACTGAAGTAGCTCTTCGCTCTGAAGTAACGCCAAGCCATCCTCCGCATTATTCTCAACTTCCTTCCCAGGCAAAAAGCGTCACCACATCACCACCGTAGACGGCGTCCGTGCATCGCGCGCTCTCTCTCTCCCTCTCTCACGCGCGCCTGCCGTCCACACCCACACATCTAGAGCTCTCTGTGTTTGCATCTATGAACCTCTTCGGCCGCAAATCGGCGCCGCCGGCGCGCACGGGTCCGGCCGCGACGGCCGAGGCGATCCGCAAGCTGCGCGAGCAACTGGACACGTTGGAGAAGCGCGAGTCGCACTTGGAGAAGAAGATCGCGCTGCAGCTGGAGGACGCGAAGAAGAAGTCGCTGGCCAAGGACAAGCGCGGCGCGATCTTCGCGCTCAAGCGCAAGAAGATGCTGGAGGGCGAGATCGAGAAGCTCCAGGGCGCGCGCATGACGCTGGAGACGCAGGCCATGACGCTCGAGTCGGCGCACGTGAACATGGAGACGTTCCAGGCGCTCAAGGCCGGCGCGAACCAGCTCAAATCCATCCACGGCCAGGTCAGCGTCGAGACCGTGGACAATATCATGGAGGACATCCAGGAGGAGATGGCCACCGCCGACGAGATCAGCACGGCCATCTCGAACGCGCCGGGCATGCACATGTTCGACGACGACGAGCTCGAGGACGAGCTGAACGAGCTCGTGGAGGAGGAGCTGGCCCAGCGCGAGCTCGAGGCGCCGCAGATCCCTCAGCGTGTGCCCGCGCAGGCTGCTGCGGCGCAACCAGCTCCAGTCCAGGCACCGCCGGCCCCTGTCCGGGCAGCAGCACCCACCTACAACCTGCCGGAGGTACCGACCCACGCCGTGGAGTCGCGGATCTCGGTCGTGGGACAGGCAGACGAAGACGAGCTCGAGGCGCTGCGCAAGCTCGAGGCGTCCATGGCGATGTAAGCGAGCCACAGTATGATAATGGGCGCTATCATCGAATGAGAAAGTACAACAGTGATACAGTGCATAGTTTTTTCGAATGTTTTCTTCGTGTTGTGTATTGCGTGCATGCGTTCGTCCACGTGCGTCTCCTGCTCGTCCTTCCTCCTCCTCTGCAACTCCACGCCGTCCAGGTCGCAGTGACGAGAGGAAGTGAGGGAGAGCAGTGGGCGAGCGAGCGTGCTGCTGCTGCCTGTCTATCTCTTGACCCACTGGAACTTCTTACGCGCCTTCTTCTGACCGGCCTTCTTGCGTTCCACACCACGTGGGTCTCGCATCAACAGCTTCTCCTTCTTGAGCGCTGGTCGCCATGCAGGGTCGAACAGTTGCAGCGCGCGACTGATACCGTGGCGCACCGCACCGGCCTGGCCCGTGAGGCCGCCGCCGGCCACAGTCGCGTACACGTCGAAGTTGCCGATCTCACCGATCACCAGGAACGGCTTGAGCACGTCCTCACGGTACGTGTCGCGCACAAAGTACTCCGTCAGGTCCTTCTTGTTGATCTTGATAGTGCCGCTGAACGGCGTGGCACTCTTCTTGATCCACACACGCGCCGTACTGGTCTTGCGACGGCCCGTGCCGTACGCGCGGCCCAGCTCGTCCACCTTGCGGAAACGCGGCACATTCATCTTGGCCTCCTCCATGGCACGACGCAGCAGCTTGGCGCGCATGCGCTTCTCCGAGTGGATGGCACTGAGGTCGCGCACGGACTGAAGCCACGTAGGAACGCCCTCCTCCGTCAACGCATCGAGGTCACCCTCGAAACCCTGCCAGTCCTCCGAGTCCAGCTTGCCCCAGCGCTCCTCGTCCCAGTCGTCGTCGTTGAACTTGTCCAGATCCTCCTTCGTGAACGCCGCACGCGCCGCCGCACGGAGCTCCGCCTCATCCTCCTCTTCATCGTCATCCTCCTCATCCTCCTCATCCTCAACGTCCTCACCCTCCTCGCTGTCCGAGCCGCTGTCGCTGTCGCTGTCCGAGCCGTCGCCCGAGGCCTTTGGCTTCTTCGTGGAGCTGAACGCGCGCGTCGAGAGCAGCGTCATTGGCGTCGCCTGGCGCGTCGCCAGAAGCGAGGACACGCCCGTGGAGCTGCTGGCCGAGGCGGCCAAGACGTTGGTGGTGGCCATGGCCACAGAGCGGCCCAGCGCCGGTCGCGCCAGGCGCCGCGCGCTCGCGATCAGCAGCGCCGCCTTCATGGTCGTCGAGAATTCCGTCGGCCTGTCGATCAACCAGTGGAGCTGCTCGCCACACGCGGTCCGAAGCCCGAGCCACAGGAAATGGGCTGTATTTTCAGCCAATGATATCGCTTCATTTGGATTCAGACGCTCTCTATTGGTTGAAATTAACGCATCTATTCATGCAGGTCGTTGACCTTTCAAAACGAATGGTGAAACGACGCCTTTCTCACCCACTGCTTGCTACGCAATGCGCATGGCGTCCATGAGCGCCAGCGGATACAGCCCGCAGGCGTCGGCGTTGGCCTCTGCTCGCGCGGTGTCGTTGCTCTTGACCGACTGGTTCAGCGCCACGCACACGACGATGTTGGACGCCGAGCCGCCGTCGCACAGCGGCGTGTGGGAAGCGAACACTTCCTCGAGGCCGCCCACGCGGACGGACGCGTCTTCGATCCACAGCGGCAGCGCGCTCACGGCCGTGTGCTGGAGCCGCAGATACCGAATGCTCGAGTACGGATGGATGCTCGTCGGAAGCGTCGAGATCTTTGGGTTACACGAGAGGCCGAGCGTCAGGTACGAGTGAGCGTGGTCTTCAAGCCACACAGGGTC
>JAADVE010001142.1:0-10296 GCA_023334595.1 Pythium utonaiense | reverse complement strand
TGATACCCAGGTGCTTTGGGCGACCCACGATCGAAGGGAACACGGCGCGCGGAGCGTCGTCACCGGCGAAACCGGCCTTGCACATGCCGGAGCCGTTGTCCACCACCAATGCCTGCACGTCGTCGTCCGCCATCTTGCTTGTCTGCTTGCTTCTTCGGGGGAACTTGAGTTGAACCGGAGAAAAGGGAAAGTGAGCGAAGTTGCGTGGCCGCCATATTCGCCCAAGGCGCTCGCTTCATCGAGGGGGTACTTTCACTTCAGCGAACGCACACGTCATCTCTCCTGAGCATACAGAAACCGAGTGTAAGCGGTCGTGTCGGCTAGTGGGGAGGCCGCTGTGGGTTGTGTCTCATACTCAAACCAAGATCCTGGAAATTTTTCCTTCCACCCTCCCTCCCCCTCACGTGCGGTCGACAAGTCACACGCCTGGATGACTTTCCCCTTCCCCTTTTGGCAGCCCGTGATTTGGGCTTGCAGCTAAAGTTTACTCCCAGAGACAATTTTGTGGGCTCCAAGCAACCGTTGCGGCAATAATTTGCGGCTAATTCGTCGCGAATTCGGAGAGAATGGGAAGCAAACGGGTAAACCCGTTTCGTTGGATCTCTCAACCCACGAGCGACCCGCGTGGCTTGTCTGTCAGCTGCCAGTGCAAGTGCCGGGCCGCTGTGCTCCACGCCGACTTACGTACCCCCACCCCTTTCTGCCGGCCATCGTCAAGTTGAAACGTGAGAGGGGTCAGTACAGTACTGCGCATGCTCTCAATAGTGCGCCGCTCGACCGCGCTCTATTCGCGTCAGGATCTCCTTTCGCTGCTGCTTCCATCCCACGGCTTCAACCTGTGATACTGTAGCACAGTGGGAGCCGCCAACACTGGAGTCCAGCCTGGACGGCGTGTCCGGACCGGCGTGCTGGGCAGGTCCAGTGACTGGCTGGTTTAACTGAGTTCTTCCGTGAAACGCTGGCTGCTTCTCCGTCTCGACTGCACCGTGCTCGCGTGTCAACAATCCTTCTGCTTGGTGCCGGTGTTGCATAGGTACTGTACCGGTATTACTATTGTTCCGCCCGCATCGACCCATGGGCCACTATTCAGATCCAGGGTCCACTATTCTGGTCGCTGCGGAATGTCGGTAACGCTCTCTCCCATTTCCACCAATCACATGGCGTAGCTCCTGATTCGTCCATGAGCTTCTCACATGTCGGCAACTCCATTCGGCCATTTCAGTGCCGCCGCCGCGTCTCGCCAACGTTACTACTCGCTCGCACGTCCGCGGGTGTCGACACGGAGACCGCGCGTGGACGGACTCAGGGCACCACACGCAGCGTCGACTCGCACCAGCAGCAGCGTCCCCCACGACGCGCGACCCGCGACCGCACGACCGACCGACGGATGGCGCAGTGCGAGGCGCCCGACGCCGACGACGCGCCCGACCCGTCGCTGTGGTTCCCCATGAAGGCGTTCGCCTCCGACGCGCAGCCGGAGCAGGACGTCGTGGCCGAGTTTGACCAGCACCACGAGTTCGTGGTCACGGCTGCGGCCACGATCAAGATGGAGATCGACGGCGTCTCCGCTGCGATCGACGACGCGATGGACGTCGATGAGAACAACATGAATTCTTCGGACGCATTCGCCCACGACGATGACGATGCGTTCGCGCTCGAGTTCATCCAGCTCAACACGGCGTCTTCACCGGCGGCGTCGGCGTCGGCCTCGGCGTCGTCGCCGGAGCCCTCGTCGTCCATGGCCGACGATCTGACGGAGGTGGAGCGACGCAAACAGCTCTCTATTGAGCGTCGACGCAAACGCAACCGGGAGGCCATGCAACGCTCGCGACAACGAGACAAGGTCCGTGGACTTTTTCTCTCCTCCAGTTGATGTTGTAGAGTCATCGAAACTGATATCGTGGTGATGTTGGGTACAGGACTACATGGACGGCCTGCGAGACCAAGCTGCTGAACTGGAACGCGTCCACAATGATCTCGTGGATCAAATGAACAAGCGGCTCTCGCTCGTGTCGGGTGACACGCCTATGGCTGGTCTTCAGGCCCAATTGGAGGAGGCAAGGCAGAAGGCACAGGAGTTGATGGAGCAGAACCTCAAGTTCCAGGATGAGATCACGGAACGGATCAAGGGCGAGGACCGCATGGAGGGTTTGCTGAAGGAACTGCTTAAGGACCAGCAGCGCAACGCCGGTGCACTGAGTGCGATCCTGTACGACTACACTGCTCCTCGCCTGACGCTCACCCGCGCTATGGAGATCATCATGATGTCTCGCAAGAAGCGGGAGTGTATCCAGAAGAAACGCTTCCAGGCCAAGGAGCACGCCTACAACTTCTTCGGCTGGGACATCCGTCACCACTTCTTGGACAAGTACCTGTACATGAAGTTTACAAAGATGTTCCGCAACCGCACGGCCGCCGAGATAGCTGACCGTGCGTGGAGCCACGCCCAGGAGAACGTCAGCTACCGCAATCACCCCAACCCACGCAAGGTGAGCTTTCTCTCTCTCCTCACAACAGACCACCGCACCGGATGACGACGACTAACTTTCCATACGTGCATTTGCGTGCGTGCTCACAGATCCTACAGCGGCTAAACGAAGACACCTTCATCTCCGCTCTAGACAAGCGCGACCCGAACAACGTGTACGAGTTCGTGCGCATCTACAACCTGCGCTTTCGCGTGCGTGAGCCAGACGGCATGATCTGCATCGGCACGCAGACTCTGCCCGAGTCGTTCGTGGAGACCTCGCTGGAGAACGTGTGGGCCAGTGACGTGTGTCTGTGGATGATGCTCGCGCCTGTGCAGGAGTGCGACGTGGCCACGGGCGAGATCGTGGAGCACTGCCGAGTCCAGTTCGTGGGCAAGACGCGGTTCGGCGCCCACCAGCTCGCGCAGCAGAACGCGCTCGAGACGGTCATCAGTCTCGCGCGCTGGGAGGAGTCCAACGTCGGCCTCATGCCGAGCTTGCTCTGGTCCGAGAGCTAGGAATCCCAGTAGCCATACCTTCCGTGTATATAGCCGTCCATCGTTTTGTACCATACGCATACCGTTACCACTCGCACGCTGCTCAGTGTAGTAGCTCTTGCACTCGTAGCTCTTCATGAGGAGCTCTTCAATGGTTGAGCACCTGATGAGACACAGGAGTGATGGTCTCACAAAGGCACTGACGAGTGGGGAGCTCATTTCCGAAACAGCCATTCCGTCATCGTCACACATCACACCACGGACGCAAAATGCAGACGGATGCGACGCCGCTGGACGCGCAGGAGCGGCGACGCAAGCAGACGCGCGAGGCCATGAAGCGTCTGCGCGAGCGCCAGCAGCTGGCGATCGAGCAGCTCCGCTCCACGGCGCGGGCCCTGGAGGCGACGCGGCAAGAGCTGCTGCAGAAGCTGGACCTGTCGGCGCCGTTCACTGCGCTGCCGCTGCCAAGCATGCGCCTGGACGAAGCCCAGCGCGACGTACAAGAGCTGCTGGCCATTAATACGCAGCTGCAGCGAGCGATTGATCGCTACGTCGTATGGGAAGACCGCATCGCGTTGCTTGTCGGTGATGAGGACGCTTCCTCATCACTCCAGCCGATTCTGTTCGACTGCGATGTCTTGGCTCCTCCTCGACTCAGCGAAGCGTGTGCTGCAGAGCTCATCCTGCTTCATCGCAAGTACTTGGCTGCCGTCGAGAAGAAATGGCGGTCCACGTCACGCCGGCCGTACAGGTCGCAGTTCCTGGGCTGGGACATCCAGTATGTGCTGGACGGCGCGTACTGGTACCGGAAGTTCTCCAAGCGGCTTTGTAACGTGTCTGCCCACACCGTCTCGGAACGAGCGTGGCGCAACGCACAGCAGATGACCCGCTACCGCAAGCAGCACCGCCACCAACGCATTGTCCAGCACGTGAACGACGACACGTTTCTAGTGCAGCGGTGGGCGACGCACAAGCCCCGTGACCATCCCATTAGCTACCACCTACGCTTTCGCCTCGAAGAACCCGACGGATCTATCGGCATTGGCATGCAGACACTGCCTACGTGTGACGAAGATGACAAGAAGGGCGTGGGTGGCGACGACGTGTGTTTGTTCATCAAGTTTACGCCCGTTCGAGACGAGAAGGGTGACCAGGAAGAGGAGAACACCACCACGCAAGAAGACTGTGTAGTGGAGTACTCGGGACGTATTCACTTTTGCGATGAAGAGCATTTCAACGCGCTGGAGCTTGTGATCGGTCTCGCCCGGTGGGAGGAAGTGAACACGGCGCAGTCGCCCGTGCGAATGGTGTGGTCCTAGATGCCCTGGAGGGCTGCAGCCTCTCCGTCGACCACTGTCGCTGGCTTCTGCCAGTCCGCGAAGTCGGCTGGATCAACACCCCTGAGCTTGACAACTCATGCGTCTAGAGGGCCTGTAGAGTAGAAGACGTTGATGAATGCATCGTTAATGGCAGTCGTGCGACCGTTAGAGATCGGCACAGCGAGAGCGTAGCCACTTCAGCTGGATAGATGATACGTGGTGTCGAATTGGGGGACACTTTCACAGGAGGACCACTCGCGCAGAGAGATTGGCGCTGGGTGGGTGAGCAGCTCACTCCACGGCGACTCGTGAATCCATCACGACCTGGATCAACGCTTGCTTCCAACGCAAGCCTCCTGCCTCCTGCAATACTTGATGTTTGTTGGGTTCGTGACCGTTAGGGTCTTCTATTCAGAGCACGCCTCGATGTAGCTGGTGGGACACAAGAGCTCCGCATTGTCAAACCTGACGCCATCCGAATCACCCACACGACGATGGCGCGCACGCCCGTGGACGCCGCGCTGTCGCTGGAGCGACGTCGTCGTCGCAACCGCGAGGCCATGCAGCGTCTACGTGAGCGCCAGCAGCTAGCGATCGAAGAGCTCCGCTGCACCGCTCGAAGCCTCGAGGCGACGCACCGCGACCTGCTGCAGCAACTGGACCTGTCGGCTCCGTTCCTCGCGCTCCCGCTGCCTTCCACGCGCGTAGAGGAAGCGAAGCAGCGCACGCAGTCGCTTCTCCACGCCAACGCGCAGCTGCAGCGGCAGATCAATGACTACGTCAAGTGGGAAGACCGCGTCGCGCTGCTGCTCAGCGACGTGGGCGACACAGAGAAGACTCGGCCTGCACCGATGGACGACGACTTCGTGCCTCCGCCGCGACTCAGCGATGCGATGGCCGCTGAGCTCATGCTGCTGCACCACAAATACCGCGCTGCTGTGGATAGGAAGTGGCGTTGTGCCGCTCGCGTGCCGTTCAAGTCGCAGTTCTTCGGCTGGGACATCCAGTACTTCTTCGAAGGCGAGTATTGGCACCACCGGTTCTCCAAGCTCCTTCGCAACGTGTCTGCGCACACAGTGTCGGAGCGTGCGTGGCGCAACGCACAGCAGATGATCAGCTATCGTTCGCGGCTTCCAAGGCAGCACATCGTCCAGCACATCAACGACAACACCTTCGTGTTCGCGAGATGGGGGTCCCACAGCCAGAGGCGCCATCGTGTAGTGTACCACTTGCGTTTTCGTATGGAAGACGCTGACGGATCCATCGGCATCGCCATGCAAACCCTGCCGTCCTACGCAGACAACAGCGCGATCCGAGAGCCGGCTGCCGACGATTTGGACGGCGACGACGTGTGTCTCTTCATCAAGCTCACGCCCGTGCACGACGCCGAGTCTGGCGAGGAGCACTGCGTAGTGGAGTACTCTGGCCGCATCCACTTCGGCGACGACGCGCATCTGAATGCGATGGAGCTGGTCATCAGTCTCGCACGCTGGGAGGAGGTGAACGCATCGCACTCGCCCGTGCGCTTGCTGTGGTCGTAGATTGGCGATTGGTCCGTCATGGCCGTTTGCATCCTCACGTAGAGATCTCGGTAAGTCAGACTTTGGGAGTTGGTGGCTGGCTGAGGGAGAGGTTCTAATCGTGTGCACTTGGTGTCTCTATCGCAGGCATGGTCGTGCTGGACGTGGAGCAGGTGATGTCGCCACCAACCACTCCCAGCACCACTGGACCGTAGAAGGCTCGCGTCATGAGAACGGCACGCTGCGAATTCCGTCGGCCGCGAGGTGGGTCAACAGAAGATGGCGACCTTGGATCTGACGCATGATCGCATGTGGGATATGATGTGCTTCGCGCAGTATTGACAAAGTCTTAGTGGCTCGGTGTGCGGCATCACCGGATCTGAGTCGAGACGTGCTCACAAAGTTCGCGACCACGGAAGCTGCGGAAGCGCCTTCTTTGCAGACTTCGTTTGGCACTATGAAGACTGTTGATGGCGCTACGTTCTATACATTGGCAACTTGTGAGGTGGTCAAGCGTCCCATCGGAGTTCGTGCTGCAGTATCCGACCGACGCAAAGCGTGGTGACCCGTCGCGTTTCCACAAGCCACCGCCTTGCAGCCATCGACATCGTGGAATGCATTGAGGAATGCGCTGACGCAGCCTGGACAAACGTCAGGACAATGCTTTAGACAGGGACCATCGTCTGCAATCGAAACCACGGCTTTCTGTCTCGGCCAACTGAGAGTCAGCCTGCACTCGCTCGTCGATGATCAAAATCCCGTGGAGGAGAGTCACCTGTGTAACCTGGCGCTTTCATTCACCGCCGGTTAGCCAGGAGACTGGATTACTGGCAGTGGGGCATTAGTCGGATTGCACGGTGCGGCTTTCCTTCCAGTGGTGATGGTCATCGTAGGGGGAGCGCTGGAGCTGTCAGCTCATTGGCGACTCACTGCGACGCAGCGTTTCCACATGGAGGAAGGCTACGACGACCACACACACCCACACACAACCAGACGAAAGCAGCTCGTTGTATTTCTGAAACGCAATGTGATGAACGTGGAGAAGGCCTTGTGGACGCCAAGTACTCGGAATCACTGCGCCACTGATGCACCTGAAGATGTGGAAGCCAAGACGCCAGAGCGTTTCGCATCGACGCAGGCCGCCACCAGCGCATTCACATCTTCACTTACCTGGAGAACGTCGTGGACACCGACTCGACGACCACAGCGCTCAGCTGGGCAACGCAGCGGTAGTCGATTCGTCGCGGCGAGTGCAGGCTTGATGCACTCGACGCAGCACGTGTGGCCGCATGCGGCAAGCTTGATGGATGGATCAGTGGCTTGGCGCGAGCATAAGCAACACCAAGGTATCTCTCCACGTTCGATTTTCTCGTTGTGAAGCATCGACAAGCTGCGCATCTTGACCTCGTGGATCATGGCGTAGCGGTCCTCCTTGGCGCCGTAGATCCAGATCAGGCGGTCTCGGTGACTCACGCGCAAGCACGTTTTGCTGTCGAGCACGGAGGCTGCGACGAGGTGCTTGCCCAGTCTTTCCCAGTCGGTGTTGGACGAGAACGTTCGTCGAAGAATAGAATCGATGAAAACCTCACACTCAACCAACGCCTCCAACATGGCCACCACGTTCTTCACTTCATCGAGAGAAGCGCTCCGAAGCCACAGCCTCTCGTGTCTCTTGTCACCTGATGCTTCTCCACAGTACCACGAGACGCCATGAGTTCTCGCATACGCGCGAGCCTCAGCGATCCCAGCTCTGAAGCACATGTAGACGTCGGTCGCAATCAATGCTCGGAACTCGTACGCGAGGACGGTGAAGATTGGCTGTCCAAGCGGTATATCCACGATCTCACCGGTGTTGATGGCGTCCAACTTGAGCAGAGCAGCTTCCTCCAAGTCGCTGCGAGACACGTGGATACCGGTTCGCATGACTGACGGATCGTACGAGAACTCCACGGTGTTGTCGCGCATCAAGGATGGTTCCAAGGCATTGACGAGCCCAGTAGCTTGAGCAACGTGTCCTACTGCGTCACTGTCATCACGTTGAGGAATGCTGACGTCGCACTGGTGGGGATGCACCAGCTTCATGACCGTGTCTTCCGTCACAGAAGTAGGAAGGCCCATGATGACAACGACAAACCGAAAAAGCTCAACGTCGGTGGTCGTACTCGGAGGCATTTGATCGTCAGAGCATGTGGACGCCATCTCGGCAATGCGCTCTTCATCGAAGAACCAAGCGGATCGCCAGTCCAGTGGTCTCGTTTTTTGCCAATCTTTCTGCATCAAAGAGCCAAGGGATTTGCACGAGTCCTTGACGAGCGTGAGCCGCGGAATGTTCGGCGTCCATCTCCAGCTGCGGCTCAGTCGCTGCTCCGACACAAAGACTGCATTCTCTGCATCGATGAAGCCGATCGGCTCGACTGTGCACTGCAATGGCAGTCCCAGTTTCTGTGCGTAGAAGCTCAGCATGAATGCATTAGCCGCTACTGCAGTCTTGAACGTCAAGCTCACACCACCGATCGGAGCGCCGGTCGCCCACGTCATGGAGACGACGCCTGCGAACGACTTGTGTATGATCACCGGTGGAGCCGACGCGGTCACCAACGGCGAGTAGAACTCGACTTTCTCTTCGTGAAGTTGTCTCACACGTGCTTCGGCTGGCTGGACGCCTCTCTCGGGGATCTCCACGAGTCGGCACGCTTCGAAGCCCGCTCCAACGACCACTCCTTCCAATCCTTGATATCCTTGATAAGGCAGCATCTCGAAGTGGGGTCCCGGCTTTCGTGGACTTGCAAGGGGTGGGGTCGTCTGTGTGCGCTGACTGGCCGTCGTCGCGTGCTCCTGGTGCTTCGGTTGCTGCTGTTGCTGCTGATTGCTGCCCACGCGCTGGCGCTTGGCTGCAGAATGTGCGGCATCCTGGACAATACTCCATTGTTCGGAGTCTGCGTGGAAGATGAATGGGCGTCGAAGCACCGGATCAGCGACCGCCTGTGTGTCGATGGACGCGTACAGCATGGCCACTACACGCTCCAGATCATCGCGGCAAGGTCCTCGAAGCCACAGCTTCATGTATTTCGTTTCACCCAGCGTCACCTCGCCGCACCAAGAGATGCCGTGGCTTGTCGCGTGGAGCTGCACGTCTTCGGTAGCGCTCGTGAAGCGCTGGTCGAAGGCTATCACGGCACGGAACTCAAAGGCGACGTCGACGTGCACGGCATCTCCTAGGGGCGTCTTGGCATCGGCACCGACTAGGACGGCAAGTGCCTTGATCTTTCGCACGAGCCCCAGATCGACGCAGGGTACGTGTACACCAGCGCGCATGGCGATCGCGTTTTCCGAGCGTCCCATGAGCCCACTGAAGACGAGTCGGTTTGGCAATGAGAAGAAGAAAGGACGAGCTGGGTCGACGCGTCTTGGTGGGCGAGTGCTTGCTCTTCTGTTGATGCTGATGGTGCACTTGTGTGGGTGCACCAGCATCAGCAAGATGTCCTCGGTCGTAGACGTGAGAAGTCCCTTGCGGATGACGGCCACAAAGCGGAGGTGCGCAACTTGTGCGGGCTTCATGGATGCGAGTTTTTTCACATCAAAGTACCAAGGCGTGGTATCGGGCTTGGACGCTGGCTTTTTGAGCGGCGGCACGGCGTATCCCCAGCGCAGGCAGCGGCGCTCGCGCGGCGTGAACACGTCATCCTCGCGGAGGTGGTACACGTGTTCGAGCATCTCGACGCCCAGCAATTTGACGTGCAGATGCTTGAGCAGGTTGAGTTTCCCGGCGTAGTAGTCGGCCACGAACGCGTTGGCCGCTGCTGCGGTCGGAAACGTGAAGCGCGCTCCGCCCGTTGCCTCACCGGTCGCCCACGTCGCGGAGACGACGCCCGTGAGCGTTTGCGACGGCGACACGAGCGGCAGCTTCTTGTGCGCGTGCGGATCGACCGGCGTCGCGCAGTTCTGCTGGCGCTGCTGGGCGTACGCCGCCGCCAGGCTGGCCGGGGTGCGTCGCTCGTGGCCTCCATCGCGCGGAGCCTGTCCACGCTTGCGCTTGCTCCTGCGCGCCATGGTGTCGTTGGTGTCGTTGGTGGTGGCGCGCGTGCCGAGCGCGAGGGCGGCGGTCGCTGGTGCGTGGTGTTGCCCGTGGTGCGCAGCGTGTTGAACGCCCAAGTGGCTTCAGAAAGGGTGGGATTTGCGCGGGGCAGAGTGAATGTTCGGTTGCGGTGATAGCGTGGACCACATCAATGTGGTGGTCTGGACAAGAGTCCAGGCAGTGTGGCGAAGTCTAGTGTGGTCCACAGTATTTCGTGCGATCCAGAATCACAATCGGACGACAACTTCAACGTCCACGCGCACTGCATGTAGCCAACTGCAACTGGAGACACCGAGTCACCTGCTGGAGTTCACTGCTTCCGATGAGAGCCCTCCGCTGGTGTCGCCAACTGCAGAGTGCTACGAGTGTGAGGTGGTCTACTGCGGTAAACGTCGTAGCCACACATCGAAGTGGAGG
>JAADVE010001141.1:0-10298 GCA_023334595.1 Pythium utonaiense | reverse complement strand
CCCCCACACACACACACACGACAAGACAAGAGGTCGATGTATACAGTATGTTTCATGATGTTGGGCCCGAGGAAGGAAGAGAAGGAGCCGGTGGTGACGATGGTGACGTTGAAGAGAGCGCCCCAGACAACGCAAGTGCCCCCCAGTGACTACGCCGCTCTAGTGGCAGCGACGTGTACGATAGTATTCAGCTACGGTATTATATTGATAAGTGTTCTGCGTATAGACAAATAAAGGATCCGCACGTTGCGGGAACACCTCGACACCTTCATTTTTGATTCCGTGGATCCACCACAGTTTTGCACCCATGTAGAAACCACGTTTCTAACGTATCCAACGAAACCAACGCTTTCCAACACTGCCAACGAATCCGACACGTCGCCTTCATGCTCTCGAAGTCCAACCACATAATGCGGTGTGCGGAAGGTGGATATGCGCGATCCCCGCGCGCCATGAGCTCATCCGACGCCTCCATCGCCGCGCAGAACAGACGCAGTGTCTCTCTGGCTATCGTCTGAGCCCCAAAATGGCCCCTGGATCCTCGCGGGGACACGCTCAGCACGATCCCATGAAGGTGAAACTGAAACACCAGACGCCGCTTTCAGTGCGAATGGCTTCCACGAGAGACGTGACGGCGCCACACGCGCGTGCTAGCACGCTGAACTATGCACAGCTCACGCCGGAGTAGCGTGGAGAGCATCGACAAGTCGTCCGAGGTCTCTGCGGCTGCGGCAGCATCGTCCCCGAAGGCTCCGTCGACCCCGAGTACAAATGGCAAGTTGCAGCGTTTGGCGAGTTCAGTGGGCCGTATGGGCATGCTCACGCGCCAGGCGAGCACGATGGCGTCGGCGGCTCCAGCAGCCCCCGTGGAAGAGCCGTACACGCCTTCCGAGGACGCGTTGGCGCTGATCAAGTCGTTTCGCCGCAAGAAGTACATCCGCACGCGTCTGCTGATGCCGCTACAGAGCAATGACGGACCTCCCAGCGCGCAGCAGCGGCGCTGGACGCCAAGGAAAGCCGGTACCTCTCCTCGCAAGAAGGCGCCGCTGTCGGAAGAGCAACAGAGCATTACGGCGAGGCTTTCGGAGAGATGCGAGAGAGGAAACAACGAGCCCAATGGCCGAGAAGAAGGCGACGAAGACAACGAGATGGAGGATTTGCAGCGAGTTCATGCGCTGCTTGCGTCGCAGGATGAGATCAACCACTGGATCGCGAGCTACGAGACCCAGAAAGCCCAGTTCACGAGCTTCGCGCTGCTGACGGAGATGAAACTGGACGAGATCCAAGCCAATTACGCAGTCCAAGCGGGTCGCCCAAATGCTGTCGAGGCCGCCGCGTGCTGCGCCACGCTGCTGAAGATGCCGGGGATCGTCGGTTGCTATCGCAGCCTGCTGGAGAAGCTCGTCATGGGCTTCGAGAGTGTCGTGTATCTTCCTCTGGATGATTCGGCTTTGGCTCCATCCGTGAAAGATGATCAGCCCATGACGACGGTTGTGCGCAGCTTCTATACAAGGAAGCCGTACTTCCAACGCATGCGCGAGCTCGAGACGCAGCTCCGTAGTGCACGGAGCCTCACAGATCCTAGCGTGGTCAAGTCTCTCACGATCGAAGAACTGAAAGCATTCGCCCTACAAGTTCCTGTGCGAAAGATGGCAACGGGCATCGTCGACGCGTACGCCTCGCATCTTCCGCATTTGGACCACTTGCTGGCCACTATCCACGAAAAGAAGCTCAAGCTGCAGCTCGAGTTCTACCAGCTCCACGGCCACCACCACCGTCGCGGCGCGAATAGACGGCGATCGAGTGCTGTTGCAAGTGATTCTGATGATGATGAGGAAGATTTCGATGGGATGGCCGATGATGTAGACTACCCAATGACGGTCCCACTGACATCCAGCGCCCAGATCTGCCGTGCGATTTCACAGCACGCGACAACATTCAGCTCGAGCGGCAAGGAGATGATCCTCTGCTCGATCTTGGAGCATATCGAGATAGACTCATTCAAGGACGTGTTCAAGCGCTTCGATGCCCATGGCAAGACATGTTTTCTGCATCATCTGAGTGTGTTCGAGAGCAGCGACCATTTGCAGCTCATCCTCGAGCAGCTTCCAAACCCAGGTGACACGCTGTTCCGGTTCTATTACGTGATATGTGGCGGGGGAGGCAGTGGGAGGCTCGACGAGAGGGGTGCGGGCAGTGATCCCAAGCACGTCTTCTTCCACAAGGTGCTGAGCGCTGAGATGGAGTTTTTCTTTCTCTGCGACTTGGCGGGGTATTTGAACGACGAGCAGTGGACGTTGTTATCGCAAGAGTACGAAAAACATGCCCAAGAGCGGAAGAATAGAAGGAAGAGACTGCGGAATCGACGGCGTCTCGCGAACGGAGCTAACGGCGAAGATGATGGTAATGGAGAGGAGGACCAGGAAGGAGAAGACGATGGTGATGGTGATGGAGAGGAAGAATTCCCAGTCCAAGATCAAAAGAAAACCGTGCGATCCAGCTCGAAGGCCTCGTTGGAGCACTTTCAGCTCATGGTGTGGAACTATCTGCACCACCACAAGCTGACAAGCCCTCAGATCTGGGGGATTATCCAGAGCGTGCTGTTCGCTTCTTTGGAGGAGCCTGAGAGTCTTGCGTGTATCGATCACTGCATGGAGCGCATGACCATCTCGAATCGTTGGAAGAAGCTCCTTGGTCTCGTGGAACACATGGAACCGGACAGTGGAGCAACAGCGAAGGACGATGGGACCGAAACAGAGCACGAGATCGTGCGTCACTTTCGCTCGAAAATGTTGAAGAAACTGTTCGCAATGCTATCACGAGAAGAGCAGGCTACGTGGATGGACAAGACGACGGCGAAGTACGGTGTATTGACGAACAAGCCGCCGCCACCAGCTCGGAAACCAGAAGTCCTGGTGGTCCAAACACCACAAAAGCCTCCGAATCTGGACGACCCCAAGCCGTGGATGGCACAAATGCGGCTTGACGTGAAAATGCTTTGGATTGAAGCTTTGCTGGAGGCTCTCACGAAGGATAAGGAGACGTCAGCGCGTACCGCCATGCTGAAACAAGTCCTTGTACCGTTTCTAAACGGCCAAACACCGGTGGCTTCAGCACCAGTCCTGCAAGAGAAACCACCTCCGAAGCCAGAGATCGTCGTAAAGATGACCCTATCTGAAGCAGAAAAAGCTATCTACGGAGTTGTGGCACAGCTTAAGCAGCAGCGGCCTGGTGAAGAAGTAGCGCTGTGGCAGAAGATCATACCCGAGCATTTGCGACCACCACTACCGGTAGCGAAATCGGATCGCGCGTCATCCCCAGTTCCAGAACTCGCTGTGCCTTCTCCAGCTCCAAAACCTGTTCATTGGTGGGAGACTGCGACCTCTAATTCAGAAGTTGCTGCTGCGTTCCGTGCTCTTCTTGAGGTGAAATCGGAGACGGAAGTACTCAGCCTCCTTCAGAAAAGTGCCAAAAAGAGAGATGCGTCGGAGAATCAAGATGCAGATGAAGAAGAGAATGAGCACCAGAAGTCTGCGAGTATCCGTGATATGGTGAAGCGCAAAGTTAGTGCCGTGGTTGCGGTATCGCAGCCAATGGAGTGGCAAGAGCGCGTCAAAGTCGGCATGCTAGATGAGACGACCCAGACAGACTTTCCCGACGTTTGTATAATTGATGAATCTCCAATCAAGCCTGCTCCAGTTCTCGCACGACCGCCGCTAACGTTAACAGCACTTCTTGGTCGACAAGCGCTTCCAAGTGATAAGAATACTACCACATCCGTGCCTGGATCTCCGAGACGAAAGGGCGATGCAAAGTTCCAGAAGCTCAACAACGCAGCCGTTCCGAAGGCCATCGCTGGGCTGATCACGTCGTGGCGAGTCAACACAGACCAGCTCATGCAGTTTGCGAAGAAGACAATGGCTACTGTGTTGCGTTTGATCGCTGATGCCTATGGCGAAATGCTAACGGCAGGCAGACGCAAGGCGAATTTTCTCGCACTATCCTCAGCTGCAGCAGCTGCTGCAACTCCATCCGGCCACAGGGGGACAATCAAGGAGCTCAGTCCTGCACAGATCGTGTATCAGCAATTTCTTCACAGCTACGGCCTCCCGGGCATCGCTGACATGCATTTACTGGCGTTCTCGTGTGCACTTGAGGCATACCGAGCTCAGCATCTGCGAGTGGAGTTCTTCTCCCGCTTTGTCTTCGAAGAGGTCTCCAAGCTCGAGTTGACCAACTTTCTGGAGTTTCTTGAGTGTCTCGTGTGCGATGACGCTGCCCAATCGTCCACCTCCGTGTCAACGGCGAGTAGCAACAACAACAACAACAACAACGGCAACACCAATGCTCTAGCTCAGGGCCCAGTGATGACGAAGAGGCAGCGGTTCGTGCCTCGTGTCACGGTTCCAGACAAAGAGAACTGGATGGTTCCTCTGGAGAAAGCACAAGAAGCTGCACAGCTGTGCTTCCGACCAATGCGTAAGCAAGCGGTGATTGCGTTTTGTGATAAACTCGCGCTACTAGCAAGCCAAGGAGCGAGCACTTTCGTGCCTGGTACCTCTGACGACACATCACAGCTCATGGTGGCAACGCCAATCACGACTGGAGCTTCTGCTGAGTCAGGTCGATCGAGTCCACCGCCGTTTGTACTCGCGCAAAACACAGGAAACCAAGCAGCAGCATCAGAAGGACTCATGATCAATGCTGACCATTTGCTTCAGCTCGTCGTGGATGAGTGGCGAGAGGAGCAACTCCGTCGTGAAGGCCACTTACTGAACGTATTCCGCGCCGGCGACGTGAATGGAGATGGCGAGCTCACATCAGCAGAGTTTACGCATATCGTGCTTGCGATCGACCACACGCGCGACCTCGGTGACATCATGCTCATGTACAGTGACACTTTGCGACGCACGCAGTGTGAGGCTATCGACGCGAACATTTTCCTGCAAGTCGCAAAGGAGTACGAACTTGATCGCGCTGCTTGGAACGAAGATGGTGAGCTCCGTAATATCGTGAATGACATCAATGAGCTCGAGGAGACATGGCAACATACGCGCACGTTCTTTCTCGGGACATTGGAGGCACTGGCGCGTGACTTGCCGACACTCCATTTCCTTCGCGTGTGTGAAGGTGCTGGCTGTGGCTGCTTGAAGTGCATTCTCGACGGCTACATCGGTTTCCAGCGTATGCGGCGCGACTACTACACATCTACGAACCCTCGCATATCTAGCCTCGGATCCAACTCCCGGCATCGCTCCACGGCTGTCTCGGAAGCGCTTCTGTGGGCACGGTTTTGGCACCTGATGCGGCAGCTTTACGAAGCTTGCAGTGAGAGTCCCGGTATCATCACAGCGTGGGAGGGTGCCGATTACATGCGCATCGAAGCTGCGCCGCGTCCTCCTCCTCGGTACGTCAAGTTCCGTCGACACGCGCTGCCGAACTTCCTCTTCCCAGACACCGCACGTATCAGTGGTATGATAAGCACCACCCACAAGCAAACACCAGAAGTGTTCGACCGCGAGACCATTCTCCAGCAATTCGTAACGTTGATGGATCTCATGACCTTCACGACAAGCGGAAAGAACTCGAGTAGCGACGGAGGTGGAGTGGCTTCGATATAAGAGCCTCCATCCACACACACGTCGCAGCTCCTATGAATAGAAGGCCAGCGTGGTCGCTCTGATGCCACCTTGACTCCATCTCACGGCTCATCTTTGCCTGGTACCACAACGCATCATGGCGCCATCGAGCGAGAGAGCCACCACCAAAGCGCGGGCTGTCGATCCTGCTCGCCTAAACAAGTTCATCGACTCACCAAGTGCCTCGAATGCCACGCGCGTGCAGCATGCGGCGGAAGTCAAGGCGCAGACCAAGTCTGTGTCGTGGGATGGAGAGAAATGTGATACACGGCCGTTTGAATCGCGTCTCGCGCCGTCGGATAACGTGCTCTTGAAGAAGGACCTACGTGCACAGCGTCTACTCGGGACAACTGTGATTCCACCTAGTGGGCTGATGACCATCAAACACGTCCCCGTCAGGTAGGATGATTGTTTTGTGTTAGAAGGCTGGGATAGTGGGAGCTGACGGAGTAAGATACCGAGTACAGCGACGAAGGGCGAGCACCAGATCAACTGGTAAGGAATCGTTGGAAGTAAATACTCCCCAATACTGAGTCCGTGAGCTGACTTATTTGGATTGATAGGCTGCTCCTTTAATGGTGCAACGAGACGGTGTCGCCCAAGGTCCTGCGATCGCCTATGTTCCTGTACCTTCGTCAGTGTTTCTCCATGAAAAGGGACTGCTCACGCCTGCCCAACGACGCGAGCGGCTCCAGTTTGAGACGAAGTACCACGCCGCACGACGGGCCATGGAACAAGCCGAGCGCGACGATCGACGTCTCCACCAGATCGTGTACGAAGTCCCGTCCTCTTGTGTGATGGATCGCTCACCGCACGTCTCTCACTTTGCTTGTATTATGTCAGACACGCTCGTCACTCAACGAACGATATCCTGAATTCGGACCCTCTACCTTCCTCCCATGGCGAGCGGGTCGTGCGTGGCGAGCCGTTCAAGCCCCAACTTCTTCGCCACGACATGACACCGATACCAGGACTTCCGCGTGAGTTCCAGAAGAAAGCGGGCATGGTCACGCCGCCCTGGCAGACGCACGAACGTCTTTTCAACGAGACGCCCGTGTCATGGAATCCCGAGCGGTACGCTGTTGTGGCTCAAGCCCTCCTCGCTTGATGGCGTGTAGTTGCTGACAAAGTGCTCTTCCTTTCAGAGCGCAGTATCTCCGGAACGAGGGCAATGGCGGACGTCCGTTCGATATCATCAATGGCGGCGTCGTGCCCTACTTTGCACCGACCATCCCAGAGAAGCAGCACGTTCGCCAGAGCCACCCGTCGGTTATCGTGCACCCTTACACGAGGTGAAGCGAGCAAGCGACAAGAATACAACTTGAACTGAATGGTATATGTTCATTCCCTTTCTTGTATTGATGACATTGCTCTGGTGGCAGATGCATGCCGTCTGCGTCCGAGGCAGCATTACCTCGAGCACTTCTGCCAGCACGAGGTAAACTCATCTTCACATCTTCTCTTTCTCCGTTCGTAGCAGCTGGCCTTGGATACTCCGCACTTGGTGAAGCAAGTCGCGAAGTCTTCATCAGGCAAGCTCACCACGCTTGACACGAAGGTCGCGCACACCACACAGGCAAACAGGATCGCACTCTGAAGCTGCATCGTCGAGTTCTTGCGCGTGACGTCGTTCGAGTGCTGGAAGGTCTTGCTTGGTACCGGGGGTGCAGATTTCGAAATGCGTAGTGTGAAGCCCTTGGCCCAAGGATTCGGATACGGCGTGAGACTCTTCTGTGAGGCTGGTGGTGGAGAGCTTGAGGTGAGAAGGCGTGGTGCGCTTGAAGCTCATGTCTCTTGGAGCCAGGAAAGCATCTGTGGATCCTGAAGAGAAGATCGCGACTGTTGCAGACGGTCGGAGGGAGCCCCTCCAACTCGGAAAAAGAAGAATGGTGTGGATGCTTTCGTCTAGTAGATATGTGTGGGGCCACACGATCGATACTGGTTTTCAACTCCAGGCAGGAGACGCAAGGATACGAACCGGGCTGCTGTGGTGGGGACGTACCTTGGTCAGCGTGAACTCCATTCGCTCAAAGCAGAAGGCATTCTGGTTTGATTTGCTTTCATAGAGCATGAACGGTGAAGCGAACACGCCACGAGGAACACAACAACTAAATTGGATTCCTCACTCATCTGTCATGCATTGACGAGACTACTTTGGCGGTAAATGCAGGGCACCTGGATCCATTCTTCCTCGAGCTGTTGCAAACGCTCCAAGCCAGTGAATCGGTTAGTGGCGATAGCACCTCGACCACTTTTGGCACCATCACGCAGTCTTGAACTAACTACACCCCCTTCCCTTCACACTTCATGTAGCACGTGCCAAAGTCGACCTCGCAATGGCCCCTTCCTCTACTGTAGCAGGCCCTCTTGTTGTTGTGGCAGTTGATGAGGCAAGCCAAGGGGTCTTTGGCCGACAAGCTCACCACGCTTGACACGAACGTCGCGCACACCACACAGGCAAACAGGATCGCAGTCTGAAGCTGCATCGTCGAGTTCTTGCAATGGACGGCGATGCGATCGTGTCTGGAAGCTCTTGCTTGGCACCGGAAGCGCAGCTTTTGAAATGCGGACAGCGCCCAAAGTTCCAGGGGCCACGAATGGGATGTGGCGTGCGACCAGACAGCGACACTGATCAGTCTGATGGTGGAGAGCCCGTAGCGAGGAGGCTCAGTGATCTTCGAGACCTCGTCTCTTTAAAGCCCACAGAATCTCCTCGAAGACTGGAAAGAAAGATCGCGACTCTTACAGGCGGTCGGAGTCCGACCGCTGGAGGGAGCCCCTTCAGCTCCAACTTGGAAGAAGAGTGCTGTGGATGCAGTTGGCAGATGAGTACTTCGTATCTATGGTGGGACCAAGAGCCCCAGTCTCTATTCAATGATGGTGATGCGACCTTCGTGTTCTGGGTACGCGATCAGCCGCTTCCTCATCAGAAACTGCTTCAGCACGTCGGCGATCTTGCCCTGTTCATGCAAGACTTCACCCCGCAGCCACGCGTCGCACCCGTCACCACCACGAGCGATGAAAGCTGTGGTCGCCACTCGAATGGACGCGTCCAGGTCGATATCGTTGCCCTGCTCGTCCTTAAACTCGACGATCTTCGGAGATGAAGGGTCCGTCTTGCGATCAATACTCAGTCGTAGGCCAGACACATGAGGATATGAGCCGGACTGCTGAGGATACTTGGAGAAATGCTGCAAGATCGCGTCGCGGAAATCGCGTGCCTGGATTCGTACGAGTACTGCCGGGCGAGGGAACGGCATCTCACTGTCGACCATGCCGGCTGTGAGGTTGGTCTTGGCCTCATACAACTTGTCACCTCGGATGAAGCCGCCATTAATGAGACCGTAGTCGGCGCTGAGCTCAGATCGCAGAGCGTCGGCCGCCAAATTGCCGCTATTGCACTCTCCACATCGAAGCTCGGAGGTTTTGGTGCTCAGTGGAAGTCCCAGTACCGCCAGCACTCGGTGGGCTTCCGCCGCGTTTTCGTTGTCGTTGATTGCCTTCATGTACTTGTGGATGATCTCGTGGCACGCCTTCTGAGGAGGGATACCCTGGTTAGCGATCATCGTCCACTGCGGCGACACGGCCAGAGGCCGCTCTGGGTGAGCGAAGGCCTTGGTCAACGTGAACTCCATTCGTGCGAGCCAGAAGGCATTCTGGCCCGACTTATGGATCAATGTCTTGCCTTCGTACAGTGTGAAAGGCTCGTGGTCGTGGCCTCCGAGCATCAAATCGATACCCGGCACCTTTCGCGCCAGCAGCTTGTCTTGTGCGATGCTCAGATGCGTCAACGCGAGGATAAAGTCAGCGCCTTGGCTCTGCAGATCCGCCACACAGCGTTTGGAGGTGTCGAAGACGTTGTCAAAGTAGATATCGTCGCCTGGGAACGACAGGTTCGGCGTATCCTGCGTCACGACGCCGAAAATGCCGAGCTTGAGACCGTCCTGCAGCGTCACGATCTCTGTATCGATCACGCCTCGCATGATCGCTCCTCCGGTCGACTTCTCCTTGACGTTCGAGCCAAACCACTTGAAGTTGGAGCCCTTCATTCGCTCGCGCAGCACCTCACCACCGAAATCAAACTCGTGGTTGCCCAGGACCACGTACTCGATACCCAAGTGGTTCATGAGCTCGATCATGTGCGCACCCTTGTGGATCTCTCCGACTTGAGAGCCAGAGAGGAAGTCTCCGTTCAGCGTGACCAGCAGCTTGGCGTGCGGCGGCACCTTGGCCTTCTCTCGCTCCAGCAACGTCGCGAGCTCCGCGATTCCTACATTCACACAATGTCAGCAGCTCCTCTCTCTCTCTCTCTCTCAACCACCCACGCGGTTGTTAGCACGCACCGCCTCGGCCCTGCTGGTCGGGATACATGTCGTACACGTCATTCACCGAGAGCACCACCAGCAGCGCTGTCTGGTCCGTGGGCTTGGCGTCCGCAGTCGTCTCCAGCGTATCGGAGACCGTAGCATTGCGAGCAGCGACGAGATCGGTGGCTGCGGAAGGCGCAGCGCTGTCCATGGAGGAAGAGGTCGTCATGAGCGTCGTGTGTGTGTGTGGAGGGGCCAATTGATGCAGGAGCGAGTCGCGCGTGGCGCAGCAGATTCGAATGTCCGAGCAGGAATGCGTCAGTCGCGAGGTGAGACTGGGGGGGGGGGGGTT
>JAADVE010001140.1:0-10299 GCA_023334595.1 Pythium utonaiense | reverse complement strand
TGATTAGATGGCGCTTCCTGAGACCAATTTTGCAGCTATGGACTCCGCACCTTCTTCGCATCCTTCTTCGTCGGCAGGATGAGTCCGTACTGCTTCCCACTCGCAGCCTGCGCCGGCTTCTTCGCCGGAATCTTCATCGAGAACGCCATCCTCCACGCACCACTCGCCACTATCTGTCGCTTGGCGCTTTTTGCGTCCCATGTTTCCTCGTGCAATATCTACTTACACAGGTATTACAGTACACTCCGTACCACACAATAGAGGTATTGCGCGTAATTACCCCCTCCTTCGCTCGTTTTTACGATGGCCACCATCACTCTGCGTGCAGCCTTCTCAGTCCATCGTGCCCTAACTGGTGGGAAGCGCAACTTGGTGGGCGCCAATATTACGACGCGGGGCAACACGGAGGCTGCGGAATATGGGCGTGATCTCGGTCGGCGCGTCGCTGGGCGTGGCCGACAAGGGCGCGTTGCGCGCGCCGAGTGTTTCTCCATCGAACGCCGTAGCTCCCGCGGCCAGCAGCGCCGCCAACGGCGCGCACGCGAGCCATTTCCACGGCGTCTCCAGCGCCGCCGCGGCCGCGCAACCAGCGTACCACCACAACCACCACCATCCACGACGACACCACGAGTATGCGAGCCACCACCACAGCAACCACTACACCGCTGCAGGTGCCAGTGGCCAGCAGCACGCGCCTGGTATTGGCGGCAATAGCGGAGGACGCAACAAGCGCGGCGGACGCCGGAAGTACGTGCCGAACAACGCCACGCAGCCGCCCAGCAACGGCGCCGCGCCGCCCGTGCCAGCGACGAATTACCCAGGGCCCGCAGTGTTTCCTCCGCCTCCGATTGTGACTTCGGTGTCGACCGCTCCAATGGCCATGGCGATTCCGTCGTCGACGACGCCGAGTCCAGTGACCAAGGCGTCGCGAATAGCTCGCAATGCGACAGGATTTGTACCATCAGACGTCTCCTCTGCACCACCCAGTACAGCGAATCGACCACAGACGACGCTGGGGTCTGTGGCAACTGCAGCGGCCGCGTCACCGTCGACTGTCGAGCGCCATGTGAGTTTCCAGACGAATGCCGAGCCCGTGCACCTCGCTCCGTTTGTGCTGGGCGCGAAAGGAGGATCGCGACTGCAGGCGTTCATGGCGCAGTCCAAGTGTACGATTGTACATCGACCACTAGTATCGTCAAGAGCGGTGTTGCTGCCGGAAGAAGTGGTGGTTCGCGTGAATCCATCGAACGGAGCCGTGAATCTCCAGCCTCGAAGCGACTGGCGGATGAGTTTTACGATCACGGCCGACAGCGTGAACAGGGTACGTTGGTGCTAGTTGGTAGTAGGATACAGCATGCTGATTGACTCACGGTGGTGGTGATGGATGGCAGGTGGAGCATGGAATCCGTCTGCTGCACGGCGCCATCGAGACGGCCGAACTGATTCTCGAGCGGAAAAAGTCGCCGAGTGCCGGCACGATAGTTGGGCAGGCAGCTAGAGCAGTGGCAGTTGATAGTGGTGGGAACAGCCAGCCTTCCAGCGGCCACACGAGTGCGTCCAGCGCCGCCATGACGGACCACTCCATCGACTTGCCACTGCCGCCGCCTAAATCATCGTCCACGGACAAGATCGTGGTCCCAGTCCAGCTCACGGCGTCATCTATAGCGCAGTCATCGTCGCAGTCGGTCGGGTCGAACGACGAGCGCAGAGCCCAGACTCGAATACGATATCCTCCAACGAACCAGCCACTTGTACGTGGCCCAGGTATCGCACCAAGCAGGAATATCGACGAGTCTGTGGCTGCTCCGAAGACAACGACGGTAGCGATGACGACTGCGTCGAAGGCTACGGTTGGCAAGAAGCGTACGTTTGCATGTGAGTAGCGGGCAATAGTGCAGGCCGAGCGGACTGACCGGTGTTGTGTTTCCTCTGTAGGCCAATTACCTAGTTCGGGAGATGAAGCAAGTGAAACAAAGAGACGTGAACGAGCTGGAAGTGTGCAGCGACGTCCATCGGCTGAGATGGAGGAGCAGAAGGAAGGCGAGCAGGCTTCAAGTGACCAATTCACGCAAGATGTTGACGCTTTGGATCCATCACCGAGTGAGAGTGGCCAGCTGAATCACGCGGATCCAGACTTTGATGAGTTCCGAATACGCGTGACCCGCGGCATCGAGTTTGCTCGTCGTGTGGATGCTGAGGCGGCCCAGGTGTCGCGTCGCATGATGCAGGAGAAGTACAAGTACCTGCGTATGGTGGCGCGAGCCCGGACTGTCCAGCACAAGCAGCGCGTCGCGGATGTTGTGATTCGTACCCAATGTGCGATCATGGCGACAACGGAGGGCAACGGCCGCAAGCGCCGCCGTATCGAGCAGCTAAGTGCCGCGCAGGAGGCCATGGAGAAGATTGTGGCGGCTGTCAAAGCTCCGCGAATACCAGCACCAGCAATCAAGCGCCGTGTCATTCAGCAGCCGATACCTCGGCGTGGTGCTGCCAAGGCGTCCGAGACCACTGTCCAATTCCAAGACTTACTGACGAAGCTGGCAGCGTTCAAGGCGTTGATTTCAAGAAAGCAGGCGTCGCCAGCGGTGCCGAGATCGGTAGATGCGCCTCAGGACACAGCCTCTGCCGGTGCTGAAGCCAGCGTGGTCACAGCAACAGGATCAGTGGCGACAGTGAATGGAGACAAACCATCGACACAGCCAACTGTGGAAGACCACGAGTACGCAATGCCCGAGCCAGCCCGACCAGATACCTCAGGATTCCGTTCTCGGTATCTTGCCCCTGGTGTGCTGCGGGATCTGAACCTGATCCAGGACTACAGTGACGAGAGTGAGTGTGCGCTGCTGCGTCTTCTCACTGGTCAGCGCCAGTACTTTTACCTCGAGCCCATCACACTTCAGTTCGGCACGGACAATCTCGACCAACTGCAGCACGAAGCTGTGCGAAGCGTCCATGACTTGGCGGCCCTGCGCGAGTATATGGGTAAGAACCGCCGCTACGGAGCTGAGCTCGTCCAGCAGGTTGCCTCTGTCGTGTCGAACGCCCAGGCATTGGCAACATCAAAGGCTGCGTGCTGGACAGCGATGCAGCAATCGCTTGTGGAGCTTCATCCGCTGCTGCTCGGTGCACACTTGCTCGCGTTACACTACCACGCTGTCGCTGTGCTGCAGCGACACGGTCGCGGAGATAGTGAGTCCGAACCAGTCGATTTACTCGCGAGCGAGAGTGACAAGAACGAGCTGTCAGCAGATCTATTCAAGTTTGTGTTGCGGCCGATTCGTTCTTCAGCAATTGAGTCGAGCCTTCATGACACGCTGCCCATTTCGTTGGTGCGAGAGACGATCGCTCACTGCCCTGAGGTCGTCAATCACGTGCTCGACTGGAAAGAAGAGCGCGACGTACCACCGGAGTTGCTCCAAGATGTGGTTTCTGTCCAGCAGCAGCAGCCGCCTACGAGTTCTTCCACGCCGATCTATCGAAAGGACAGAGCCCCACCGTCGTCGTCTGCGTCAGCATCGACTCACAGCAGCCTTCTCAGCAGTCTCCAAACTCAATTGCAGCGTCATGCGGGTGAGTTTGACCAGATACTCAGCGACCTCGCGCGTCATGTTCTCGGCAAGGGAATCGTGGGTGACAAGGTCGTGCTTCTGGTGAACCAGTTGAAGACTGTGGCCGCGCGAGTGCTGGTCTTGAACACGCAACTACAGCTCCACAAGTGGACCACGGTGTTTGTCGAGAGAGGGTACTCGTGGTTTGACGAAGACTCACTGGACGAGGACGACTTGGACCTGGATCTCAACGGCGACGATCGTTCCTACGACAAGTTCACTTGCCTCCAGGATGCACTAGCGGTGTGGCATAATGAGAAATTGGTGTATTCCACCAGAGAACCCACCGACAGCAGTGCTGGTGAGGCTGTGCGGGAGACGCGAGCGTCACGAAAGGTGAGTCGAGACCAGGACGAACCAGAACCGGACTTCGGTGACCCATCGCAAGATTCGGAGGAGCTTGTAGAGCTACGGCGTGTGACACCAGCGGATGTGATGGAGATTGTGGAGGCTAAGTTCACGAACCAGCAAGCTGTCGCGTCGTTTGCATTGACGAACGATGCGATCGGACAAGTGCGCAACGAGTTCAACGACTCGCTGGCGTCGATGCGTGCGTCCATGAAGGTTCTGGGCCGCACGGCTCCGTGGCGAACACACTTGAAGCACTCAAATGCACTCAAGACTGAGTACGCGAAGCAGCGTGAGCTGGAGACAAAACTGCTCCTGCATCAATGGGCTATGTACTACAAAACGCAGCCTCTGCCTGAATTCCCAGAGGAAGCCGACAACACCGACAGTACTATGAGCGGTGAGAAGAATGGGAAGGATGGAGACGCTGTTGGAGACGTGAACAGCGAGGAGAAATCGACGGAACCAGTTGTCCACCAGCGCGACGACAGTGTTGATGTGGTCTTAGAGCCTGGCGACACGCCCGAGGTAGTGGACATGAAGCTGCTTCGTCACGAGATCGAGCAGGTCGCCAAGCAAATGCAGGCTATGGCACTGCCCAGCACATCAGAAGCCGAGGAAGCGGATCGCAAGAAGCTTCTCGATGCGTGCAATTTGCTTGCCTCATCGTGCGTGTCTGTATTGAGCAAGTTCCTCGATCGTGACGAACCCTCGGTGGAGGCGTCGCCATCACTTGGTCCGCGACAGCGTGTGCGAGCGAACAGCACCAGCAAGGTAGACAGTTCAAGTGGCCGTGCAACGAAGGACAGTGGGGGGTCAGCGAAAGGCCAGACGCCAGTCAAATCCACTAGGCAGACGAACCCACGAAAGACAGTGACGCTGACAGCCGCAGGCAAAGGAGATACACGAACTACACCATTATCTGCCGTGGGTGAAGCTTCTGATCCTTCGTCTCGTGCAACGCGTCGAGGGGAAGGATCAGTTTTATCATCGGTCAGTAAGAGAACCAAGAAGCCAGCGACACCGGGAGGTATTGCCACTGCCTCATCGTCAAAGCCAGGACCTCGTCGACCTCGCTCTCATTCTACTTCGTCAGCTTCGCCTCGAATTCCTTCACTCACAAGCAACTCGCATCCTCCAGTCGCCTCTGTTTCAAGTACCAACAGTGCTGCAGTCACTGCTGCCTCCGTCGCCGAACCACTGCGCATGGGCTGTTCGGGCTGCCGCGACACGCGTAGACGCTGCACAGGCTGCCACGGCTGCTGCCTGCACTGTGTGTGTCTAGGCTGCGGCTGCCGCATGTGCTGTTCCAGCCGCATGGCCGTCGTCCAGAAGACGGTGAACCTTCTCGTGACGGCAGTGGAGACCCGCATGGGCTGCAAGTGGCTCGAACTGGACGCTGACATGGAGCACTCCACTGATCGGTGTGGCCACGTCAAGACCTGCGGTCTGTGCCAGCAGTGTGAGCAGCACTGCACCTGCCACCCATCAGCGCAGGCGTCTCACCGCAGTGCGAGTCTCCTTGAAGGAAGCCAGTCTGCTCGCACCTCCAGTGCAGCCAGTGCATCGACATCACCTCCAACCACAGCGTTTGCATCATCAACGACAGCGGGCTTTCCGTCGACATCGTCTCGCAAGGAACGGCGTTTCCGTATTAACCCTACGGCCGCACAGCGACGCCAGGCCGCTGCAGCAGCGACCAATAGCCCGAGCGACTCGCAGTCGAGTAGTGGAGGACGTTCCCGTCGTCCCAGCTCAGCGGACATGACGCCCACGAAGCGGACGCGTCGGTCTAATTCAGACGCGACAGCGTCATTGTTTCAGCGTCAAGACTCGACGGAAGCGTACACGACCGACTTCTTGTCGTCGGATCCATTGAGCGGCTCATCGACCGACGGCATGGCGTTTGTCATGGGAGGAACGGCCCCACAGCCGCCTCTGCCAGCGCAGCACAAGAACGAGCAGGAGGATCTCTTCCGAGCAGCGCGAGTGCGGATGAAGCTACAGCGCAACACGTTCCTCAAGCCAACAGCCACGCATCCGTTCGGACTCATTCCTCCTAACACGCTGATCGAAGGAGAAATGCTGTGGCAGCCAGACCGCATCCGACTGATGTGGGAGCGTAAGGATGTCTACGGCGTGCTGGGCGTTCCGCGCGACGCGACACCACAGCTCATCAAGAAGCAGTACCGCAAGCTCGTGCTCAAGCTCCACCCTGACAAGGTCACAAGCGACTCGCCCAGTGCCGGTTCGACAGCACAGGCTCAGAATCAGGTGCAACAAGGTCAAGATACGGCCAGCGGAGCCACTGGATGCTCGATGGATGCTCGCGTCGCTGCCTTTGTCGCGGTGACAAAGGCCTACAAGCTGCTCTCGGGGGAGATCGGTGCCATCCATAACAACGGGTGGAAACCGTCAGCGGTGTAGAGAAGGGAACGTTCCTTCTATTTTCGCCGCCTGTCCAAAACGACGCCGTGATCGTGGACGAGATCGAAGCGACGCGGCTGCACAGAGGACTGGGGCTTGGAAGGACTTCTCGAGGAGAAGGGAGGAAGAAGGGGAGCAAGCAACATGGACGTGAATCGCATCTTCTCGGCCGAGCAGATCGCCGTGCCGCCGGATCTTCCACTCGTGTTGAAAGACTGGACGAAGGCTGTGATCCGTGAAAATCCTGCGGACGTGTTGCTGTTTTCGCTGCAGTACTTCCAAGACAAGACGCAGTTGGCGTCACAGCGCAAGGCGACGGAGAACCAGATCCGCCGCATTAAACAGCTATTCGAGCAGTACGACGTGGATGGCAATGGGCGCATGGAGGCCAAGGAGCTGAAGCGGTTCGTGCTGGAGGACTTGGCTGTGGCCATGAGTGAGTCGGAGGTAGAGGATCTGGGCTTGGATCTGGACGCGGACAACACGGGCTTCATCGAACTCACCGATATCATCCAGTGGTACACGAAGCGCAAGCAGTAGGTAGGGGTAGAAGGAAGAGAGTACTTCAAGGTAGAGAGAACCAAGGTCTCAGGTAATGGAGAGTTGTGTGTTTCGTATAAACTAGGGGCCTGCGCAGGATCGAGCGACCGGCCCGCGTGTCCTATGTGAGTGACTTCTCTCGCCCTGGGCGTCTATTCCGCGACGGAGGCGGCGGCTGCTGACGCTGAGTCGCTCTGCCAAATGCGGATCGTGCCGTCCTCCGAGCCCGTGGCGAAGCTCTCACCCGTCGGCGCGTAACGCAGACAACGCACTGGTCCGTGGTGGCCCTTGTGGGTCTCCAGCAACTCACCGGTGACCAAATCAAAGACGCGCACCCACGTGTCCGAACCGCCAGCGATGAACTTGTTTTCCGTCGGGTGCAGGGACGCACCGCCTTCCTCGGCAAACGAGATCGGCATCTCGAACGAGCGCAGCAGCTTGTAGCCGTTCGCCGCGTCAAAGAACGAGACCTGTTCCACAGTACAAGACCATTAGCAACCACGAGCTACTCACGCGCACAAACTCACAAGCCAGAACGCTTACCTTCTTTCCGTGGGCGACAGTGATGATGGCGCCATTCCGCGACGCCTCGACGTCCATGATACCCGCGTCGACCTTGAACTCGGCCACCTTTTCGGCGGCGTCCAGGTTCCACACCGTAAGTGTGCCGTCGACTTCGCCCGTGAGCGCGAGCTTGTCGCTGAGCACCACGACCTTGCGGATCTGGTCTTTCGTCTGCATCTGCGCGATCGGCGGGGACGGCATCACGACGATGCCCGTGCGGCCATCGGCGCGGTACATCTCGAGCTGCTCCTTCACGCTGAGCAGGTCGAACACGCGCAGGATCTTCTCGTGGCCAGCCGTCAATAACCGTCCGCCGTCGCGGGTGAACGCGACCGACTTGACGATGTGCTTGTGCTCGAACGTCGTGACCACATCACCCGACAGCGCGTCCCAGAACTTGACCGAGAAGTCGGCCGAGCCCGTGGCCGCGTACTGGCCCGTGGCGTCGATCGTCGCCGACCACACGGCTCCCTTGTGGCCTTCGAACGTGCCGATCCAGTCGCCCGTGTCGCCGCGACGCAGCATCGGCAGCTTGTCATGGCACGCCGAGATGAGGAAGAAGCCGTCGGGCGTGATGGCGCTGTACTGGACCTCGGCCAGCGGTCGCGAGTGGCCTGGACACACGATCGGGATCTGGCGCAGACTCGCAGCGGCGGCCGCGCGCGAAGACGGAGATGGAGGGGAGTCCATGGCAACAGCAAAAGCAGAGACGACGATGGATACGCTGGAGGAGAGAGATCCCTGCCTACGAGTAGTGGGGCAAAGGGGGAGATGCAGCGATAGCGGAAGTCGCGCCTTTGCGATCCGTTGTAGGTCTCCGCTACCCACCCAGATGGAGAGAAAGAGCTGCTGATGAAGTCACTCGGGAAGAGCTCCCCCGGTAGAGTGCCCTTCAAGCACCCTGCTACAGAGATATCATACAATGCAGGTAGTACAGTACGAGTTGTGAATGTTGCACGAAGGTTGCTTGAGTGACGAAGCTTGAAGGAGCTCCTCGTGGGTGTGTGGGTACGGAGTATTCAGTCCACACATACGTATCCGACATTGCCACAGCGAAGATGGCGGCGAAGATGGCGGCGACTCCGGCGGTGCAGGTCGCGACGTGCGCGGCGCCCACGAACATCGCGACGATCAAGTACTGGGGAAAGGACGACACGACGCTGAACACGCCGTTGAACTCGTCGGTGAGCGTGACGCTGCACCAGGACCAGCTCCGCACCAAGACCACGGCGGCCGCGTCGCCGCGTTTTGAAGCCACGCAGTTGTGGCTCAATGGCAAGGAGCAGACGCTCAACAAGCGCGTGATGACTGTGCTGCGTGAGATGAAGGCGCTGGCGGTGGAGCAGCACGGCGCCCACGGGCCACACGAGTGGCACCTGCGGATCGTGTCGGAGAACTCGTTCCCGACAGCGGCCGGGCTCGCGTCGTCCGCAGCTGGATACGCGTGCCTGGTCGCGACGCTGGCCGAGTTGTACAGCGTGAAGGACTCATTTCCTGGCCAACTGTCGACGATTGCTCGCCAGGGATCAGGTAGCGCATGCCGCAGTCTGTATGGCGGCTTTGTGCGGTGGGAGAAAGGTAGCAAGACGGACGGCAGCGATAGCCGCGCGATCCAAGTCGCAGACGAGAAGCACTGGCCCACACTGTGCGCGATCATCTGCGTGGTGAACGACAAGGAGAAGGACACGAGCAGCACAGACGGCATGCAGACCAGCAAGAAGACCAGCGAACTGCTCAAGTACCGCGCTTCCACCGTCGTGGACCAGCGCCTGAAGGAGATCGAAGCCGCCTACAAGAACCGTGACTTTGAGACGTTTGGCAAGCTCACCATGCAGGATAGTAACCAGTTCCACGCTGTGTGTCTGGACACGTACCCTCCCATTTTCTACATGAATAGCGTGTCGCGCCAGATCATCCACCTCGTGCACCGCTACAATGAGCTGCACGGCGAGATCCGAGCCGCCTACACGTTCGACGCCGGTCCGAACGCCGTTATTTTTCTGGAGGAGAAGCACGTCCCCGAGGTCGTGTCGATGCTGTCGCACTACTTCCCAGCCAGCGAGTCGACTGCGCTGCCTATTAAGAGCTGTTTCCAGAGCCACATCCAGCAGCCAGTGCCACATGCACTGCAAGAAGCAGCAAAGCTGGAGCCTGCTCCTGGAAGTGTGAAGATGCTGTACGTCACGCGCGTGGGCAGTGGCCCCAAGACGCTGCCAGTGGCGGATGCGCTGGTGGATCCCATCACAGGAACACCTCGCCTAACACCAGCGAAGACGACTTCACAGCCGCACATTAGCAGGACCATCTCCTGGTCGTTGGCTGCGTCGCTTGCTGTCGCTGTGGCGCTGCTCAGTGTCACGAGACGTTAATAATCATGGCCAAAGCCTCACTAGAATCTACCTCGAAGGTCAAGTGTTGTATTATCCTTCTGTTCTCGCTACCTCCGCACCCGCACGCAACTGGAGACGCTTCTGCACGAGCTCTATCAGCTCGTCGTCGCCAATCGCCGCAGCGCTGGCCCACGGCGGAGGCTGCAGACGCATACTCTGCATCGACGCCATGATCGTCTGCTTGGTCGCGGCGTCCATCGGCGGCGGTAGTGACTGCGCCTCTGGCTGCGTCTTCGGCGCCTCATCACGCCGCTCTTCATCTTCTTCCTCACCGTCTTCATCGGAGAATCCACCGCCGCTTCCAGCAGGAGATGTGGGCAGCAGCGCGTACTGCTCTTCGCCCAGCGAGTCCTCGTCGTCTTCCTCGTCGCTTTGCGCGGGCTCTACTTGATCATTTTCGACCTGATTGCTGGCGTCCAGAC
>JAADVE010001139.1:0-10309 GCA_023334595.1 Pythium utonaiense | reverse complement strand
CGCTTAAGATCACCGCTTGTGAAGGAGCGATTGTGGAGATCCAGGGTCTCCACGTGGCGAACGCAGGCTACGAGTACGTTGAAGTGGATTCATCCTCTCAGGACGCTGTCGACTGTATGCGTGGCTACGTTCTCAAGGCACAGGAGATCCTGGAGCTCACGTTCGACCACCCAGGGCGATACGTCGTTCAGCACGACGGCACTGTACAAGCTCTCGCGTAGAGAGAGACACACAGTTGGAGTCACTTGGTAAGAAAATGCAAGCTCTTGATTATGTGGAAGGGAAGTAGTGGCTAGAAGGATGCTGGTGCTGTACACAGACCATATTGACACGTCTTCAGTCGTCTTCCCACTGGCTCGCGAGCTGGTTGCGAGCTTTGGAGCGGAACCCGTTACTGCTGGGCTCTTCCACGTCGCTCAGGCTGCTGGCTTCCGACAACGGCGTGATCACACTGATATCAATGGCGACTCCGCCCCGCGAAGTGGCCTGTCGTTCGTGGAGCTGACTCATACCGCTGCTACTTCCCAGGTCAACAAAGCCACTTGAGCCGCCACCACCTTGGCCTTCGCCAATCAGTCCTTGCTTCTCGTAGAAGGATGCATTAACGCTCGAACCGCCGCTGCTTGTACCTCCAGGGAAGAGCACTGGCTCGTTTGATCGTAGCAGCTCCTTGAAGCGACGCTCGCGAGCAGACATGAGCACAGAAATCCACTGAGGCACACGTGGAAGTCGCGTCATTGTTAGGTATGCGCCGCAAATGAGCACGTGCTCGAGTACTAGGATCACGAGCAAACGCCACGAGATGTGGAGGCATCCAAAGTCTGGCCCGAAGATGAAGTCCTCGAGCGTCTTGCCCTGCTTCTCCAGTTGGTTTTCGATATCGCGGACGCACGTGCCGTCGAAAAACTCGAGCGAGCCCGTCGAAATGCAGATCAACAGCACATTCACGATCACGGCAACGTAGGCGTAGACCGTGAGGATGCCCCGCCACCCACCAATACCGTTTGCTTTGCGTGGAATCGGTCTCTTCAGTGTCTTGCACAGGCGGTACCCATCCGTGCGTTTCTTCAGTGTATTGATCAGGAAACACGCGAGTGGCATGGGTGGCCACAAGATCGAAAACATGACTGTGAAGCCAAACTGCACCGTGAGCGCGTGGAAGTCGTTGTAAGGATCGTACGTGTCTTGTTCGCTCTCGAATAGAATTTCTCTTGCTTTCTTGTTGAGAACTTCGATCTGCGCTGGCGTGTACTCCAAGTAGCGTGCGTGTGACTTGTTACCAAAGTGCGAGGACGTCTTTCCTTCATAGTCCAGCGAGCCGAGGATCTTCATCGAGCCCGAGGCCATCACTCGCTTCTGAGCTGCGGCATCGGCAGCGGCTCGAGCGTGTTCGCGGCGGTTGCGGACGAGAATGGGGGCAATGACCTGCAAAGCGATGTTGAGACTCTGCGTGACGAGGATCGGCGTGACGAACATGGCGCTCAAGTCGACGTGGTGACGATCAAATGTGAAGTAGCCCACGCACTCGATACACGTGGCGTCCTTGGGGCCGATCGGACACATGATGCAAGTTCCATGCTGGTCAACGTAGGGGCCGAAGCAGCAGTTCATTGCGTCGCCGTAGAGGAGATGGTTGAGCGAGTTCATCAAATAGTCACCAAACCCTGGGATCACGAACACGAACGCTAGCGAGAAAAACCACGTGTAGTAGTTCAGGAAGTCCAGCAGGAAGAGCTTGCGGATGAGCGCTTTCTCGTACTGCTCTTCCGTGCGGTAGTTCTCCCAGTGAGTGAATAGCGCACCCATCTTGGTTACGACCATGTTCCACTGGATCACATCCACGAAGATGCCGAACACCATACCCTCCAGCAAGATCAAGAACCACTGCGTCGAGAAGATGTGGCTTACAGGGTACTTGGCCTTGAGGATCTCGTAGATCGTCACCCACACCGCGACCAGCACGAGCATGATCGCAGTCTGGAGGAGCATGAACAACGCCACACAGAAGAACTTGGGCAGTCGACGCCACGGAGAGTACACCGTCTCTAGCTCGCCCGTGAGCGAGTTCACTCGCTTCTCGCCGTGGAAGAATTTGTTCGGGTACTCGATTTGCTTTACGTCGAGCTTCTTGTTCCACTCGTACTGCATAGCCGCATTCTTGCGATCCCACGACTTGAGAAACGAAAACGACCACAAGACTGACACACCAAAGCCCCAGAACGGCAGCAGCCGCATGTAGGTCACGGTGGGGATCACGCCTCGGAGAATCTGCATCACTAGCCCGAGGATTCCAATCGGAATTAGGGAGTGGTTGTAGTAGTTGATGAACGCAAAGTAGTACGCGACTTTCTCGCCAAAGTTGTGCCGCAAGGACTTGAGGATCTTGCGATCGTCCTTTTCGGATGGCTTCCACTGCCACGAGGCGACCCACTTGGTGATCAACTGGTCTGTCAAGCGACGGTCGTGCATGGGAAACATGTCGTGGATCCACGCGTGGTTCATGGCGATCTTGGCTCGCTGCTCGATAATGTAGTCGACGATCTGGACGCGCTCGGCAGGTGTGGGTGGAGCACTTCGATCCACAAGATCCTGCTCCAGGTCGACGATCGAGCCGTGCTCCATCCAAAGGTTGTCTCGGAAGTGCGTCACGTAGGCGTTTACGATCTCGTCCGTAGCTCGGATCAGTAGGATGAAAAACTCCGAGTTCATTTCGTCTTTTGCGTGGCCACCGTCGATGATGTCGACGAACAAGCCTTCGCCGACGAGCTGGTCCACGATGCGCCGCTGCTGGTCTTCACTGTCGCGATGCATCGGCGTGCTGGCCATGCAGAGCCGACGGAATCCACTGCGTTGGTGCGTAGACGCCGACGAGTGGGCATCATTCACAGGTCCCGTGCACCCAGCGCCACTGTTGCAGCAGCCACAGCCACAGATCCAGCTCCACCACTGGCTGAACACGGATGGGATCTTCACGCTGCGCTTCACGATCACCGCAAAGTCGTACGCTGGCTGGCGCCCGCTCTCGATCTCCTCGGGCTTGAGGTACCGGAACTTGCCAGCTCTGGCGACCTTCTCCGGCAGCGTGTAGCTGAACTGCTTCTTTGCATGGCTGCCTGCACCGCTCGAAGACGTCACGGTGGAGCCCGTGGCGAGACTCTGGCGAAGAGACGACGACGACGAGCCGCGCAGGCGGTGGCTCATGGACGACTCGGACTGCGGCGAGTCGTCGGCGTTGTCGTCGTGCACTACGGAAGAATTGGGCACAAGAGACGTCGTCGAGTTAACAAATGCCAGAGCGTCCAGAGATCTCTCGTCGTCGTCCGCGTCGTCGTCGTCCGTGAGGGGCAGTCCCAGGTACGGACGTGCGCCACCCACGCGACGCGGAGGAGCTCCGCCGCCGCCCGCGGAACGACTACCAGAGACAGACAAGGAAGAGCTCGGTCGCCTACCTCCTCCTCCAGCAGCAGCGGGTGCTCCTCCGCTCGGCCGGCGCTTGGTCGCGACGCTGGAGCCCGTGTTGGACCCGGAAGGTGGCCGGCTAATCGACCGCCTCTTCTTCTTTTTGGCCGCGCTCCCGCTCAGACTCGCAGCGTCCGAGGACTGCGCATCCAGCTCGTCTTCCTGCTCGTCGTCTGCAGCCGTGCGTGGCGCCAGCGCCTCGCTGTCGTCGTCCACCATGCGCATACTCATGACGGATCTCCTCGTGCTGTGGGCTATGGTCGCGTGGGTTTACTTTCGAGATTTTGGGCTGTGTGAGACATCCCTCTTAGGTACGTTTACGTACTTAAACGAAGATGAGAAATCAGCTCTGCCTGTGATATCTCTTTATACAGGATGATTCATCGACAAATAGATATTTTCCCATGGATTGTGGGTGATTGATGTGTGGGAATATTAACTGTGGGAGGGAACGAAGAATGGGAGTGGCTTGGATATTTCCCGGATCTTCCACTAAGTGCGCATGCTGCATGGCACCCAAATGGGTTCACTGACACTGGCAACGGAGATGGTCACTGGAAGAACGCGTCCTCGATCTCGTGGAGGTTGCGCTGCGCGTCTTCACGGCCCATGTGGAACATCTTGACGGCCCAGTCTGCGCTTGTGGTCACGAGAACCCACGTGGGAGAAATCCAACGCCACTTCCAGATCTGAAACACCTTGTGCGGACAGTCTGGGTGCGCCAGTGGGGTGTTGTTCGACAGCCCACCGTCCACGAATTTCTTGCCACGGAAGCTCGACACCAGCGACGTCGTGTACAGCGGCACGTGGGCAGATGTCAGCATGGCGTCCACCATCTCTTCATTGTCCTTGAACGTGGTCACGAGGTGGTTCTGAAGACTTGGAACCTAGAGAACGGAGAGAATAGGAGCGTTAGACTTGACATGACTGGTACGTGGCTTGATAGTGGACTGCATGGACCCACCTCTGTGATGGAGAAGTAGAGCTTCTTGTCTACGGCCTTGTACGCATCCGGCGGTAGCATGTCAAGCATGTTTCGCTTCACCATGGGAATCCACCTGACCGAAAGCACCAAAGTACATGAGAAAACCGAAGCCACTGTGTGAGACCATCTAGAATACGTACTTCCCGAGCCCTGCGTATGAACACTGAGCAGCCTCTTCGATCAGCGGGATGTTCTCTTTGAAGAAGAACTCCTTCACGTCGATACCGAGTGCAAGGATCGTCGCAGGGAAGCAACCGGCCGACACACCCGAGAAGATGACGTTCTCTAGATCGTACTCCTCCTGCAGCACAGACGCCACGCCGAGGAAGTAGTTGTACATGCCACCACATCCCCCGAAGCCGATCTGCGCGATCTCGTGCTTGAGCGTGAGCTTCTTGCGGTGCTTGCTGCCCGTGTGGCGGTGCTGGAGATGCCACGGGACGACGGTTCGCGGTGGGCCGTGCAGCGGACTGGACGTGCCCGACTCGGTCAGCTTGCGGCGTTGCTCGTCCAGCAGCTCATCTTCTGCGGCATCGGTTCGCCAGAGTTGGTCCATAGTTCCACCGCTCACGACACCTACAACGCGCAGCGCACTACAGGATGCAGCTCCGCTGGTCGATGGCCGCGATGTCCTCAGGCCGCTACGCGAACTACACCAGGGACGCACACTGCGTCGGCATTGTCGACCTGCCAGACGGTTTCAACAGGAAAGTACGACACGATTGTACCAGGTATCCGGTACACCATTGCGAACCTATCCGGTCACACGTCGCATGTTTCGTGGGCGAGCAATAATTATTGGCTCGCCAATCAAGTGACTGACTGACAAACGTCTTCGACTCGGTTTCCGTGAGACGAATGCATTGCCTCCACTCCACACTGTTCGCGCATTGCTGCCGATACTAGTATGCGAAGCAACGTATAGGACCTTGACGGGGTCCTTTTCGGGATACTGCATCATACGATTCGTGGGTGACTGGAACGCATCGAGCGATGGTGAATAGCCTCCACCATGTCCCCACAACTGTTGGGCGAATAACTGGTGGCTCGAGCCCACGAACACGCTGGTGGATGTGTTAGCCACCGCATGCAGTTGACTTGAATCTGCTCATGGGAAACGGATGAGATCTCGCAACTTACGATTCGTCAGTGCGTCGTAGATCAACGAAGTGAATGATGAAGGACCTGTAGCCATCGCAAGCCATAACGTCATGGCGGCGGTCCCACATCACTTTCTGGACTCTCCCTCTCCTCATCTCTTCGGTGAGCCGAAATGGTCCACCCTCACGGCACGTTGATGCAAGATGCCGAGCCGCGATCGCCGAGACTGTACTGCGCCGTAATGAATCGACTGGTCGCTCGCGGTTGATACGGGCAGACGACAAGACCACTCGCCCCGCTCACATCCTTTTCCTCTCGGATGCGTTCACGAAACGACACTCGATTGAACCCATGGAGGATCGTGGCGACCGTCATGAACGAGCGTCCCCTTGCTGAACTCTTACAGCTACACGGGCCATACAGCCAATCGACAGCGTGCGTTTTATGAGAAGCCAGTTCACAGAGCCACCCTGGCACTGCCCACATGTCGCTCGCACTGCCTCATCCCTGAAGAGCAACCTCCAACACACCACCACGAACCGTGGATTGTACAGCAACACACACGCGCGTCCGCAACATGCATGCTTTGAAGTGCATGTGGTGAAGTTCAGTGTAGCATATTGGCCGATTGATGTGCGTGGACTGTGCTCGACACCCAGCGTGAACCCACCGATCCCAAATTTTACAGTAGCATATCGGTTTAAACAGGGCAGAATGTACACCCCAGCCGCAGGTGACGAATCGTCGGACTGAAGTTACCGCGATTTGGGTTCCGGACGCGTTACCGGAACAAACGCCTTGGTTCCCTCCTCTCCCCTGCACCCTTCCCCATCGCCCTCCACCACGGAGGTCCCCTCCTCCTGTTCTCCGCTTGTTATTGTTCCTCGCGGACTCAGATTCTGGGAGAGAAGGGGTGGCTCAGAGCGAGATCTGAGGACTGGAGCTGCCCGCACGTGAGGAGCTCGCTTTCATTAGTAGCCCCTCCCGTTCTTCTGCCTGTCTGTGGAAGGCCCTGGGCACACGACTGAGATGTCGTCGCGACAACAGACAGAAACCCACTGGTGCGACCGCAAGACACCGCCGCTCGCGACGCGATCCACGCCCGCGCCACTCGCACAGAAACCCACTGCTCGCGCACAACACGATTCGCCTCGTACAGCTGAGCTCCCCACGCACGCCCTCGCAGCTTCGTGGTCTCAGGTAGTCCCGCTCTAGTCCCGCCCCATCCATACTCGGCCCCAGCCACCAGTCAAACCACAGGACCAGCCAACGCCCACACAGGCTAGCGGTCTCTTTCTCACTCTGCGGAAGACGATAGCTACGATGACCGTGAACTCGCCAGTGCGTTCCAGCCGTCGGGATTCGTGGGAGGCGTCCCAGCAGCAACAGGGAAATAACAACCTCGCGGCCCAGAGCAACTCGCCCGTGCGTGGGCGCTCGCCAGTGTCGCAGAAGGCTCGTCGCAGTGTCACGCCGCCACGCTCCGGAGGCGAGAGCGACGACGAAGACGGAGAGTTCGACGAGTACGACTTCAACGATAACGACAGCGTGTGCAGCGGCAGTGAGGAGCCTTCGCAGCCGGGCAAGGGCACGTGGACACGCGAGGAACACCGGAAGTTTCTCGAAGCCATCAAGATTTATGTGAACGGTCCATGGAAGCTGGTCGCCGAGTATGTCGGCACGCGTACGGTGCGTCAGACCATGACCCACGCGCAGAAGTACCGGCAAAAGGCTGCGCGTCGTATTCGAGGACTGCGCACGAAGCAGGCAATCATGCGCATGCACCACGGCCACGAAGTCAGCGAAGAATCTATGGCCCAGGAACAGATCCGCACGATGCTTGGCCAGTCACGCCATGCTTACTTACCGCCGGACCTCCTCGCGACGCTATCGCCGTATGGCAGTCCCGTGGGAACGCCCTACATGCGCAGCCCGCACATGTCACCGGCGCCAGGAAGCCCAGTGATGAGTGGTGACCCGGGCATGTTTTCCCATGACCCCATGTCGCTGGCGATGCCGCCCAGCTTGCTGTCGTCGCGTCTGGAGAACCCACTGTCGATTACGATCCGGTCGGCGCCGATGGCGGAAGATTCGATGCCTGTGTACGCACCAGCCACACCGCCTCCTTCCTATGGAGGTTCTCCAGCTCTTTCTCCAGTGTCTTCCATCACAGCCCGCTTCGCGCAACAAGGACTGGCGTCTCCAGTCAATCAGCAACAGGACGGAGGGGGATTCGACATGTTCGATGGCTTCAATTCGTTCGACTCGTCGATGTACGGAAACGTGGACACCTCTCCCGCGGTCGAGCTCAACAGTGACGTCCCGACGCCAACGCTCGAGGAGTGTGCGAACGTGCTCATGGATGTGCTGTTCGACGGTCCGTCGTCGCTCAAGGACGAGCCGCTCGCCGTGGATTCTCAGCACATGCCTCATGACAACCAGTTTGACATTGATATTTAAGAGACAGAGAACGAAAGGCAGAAAGTGAGGGGCACAGAGGCAGAAAAGCACAAGTCGAGTCAAGCTATCCACGTGTACCGTAGGCAGGTGGGACAAAGGTGATCAGCGCTGCCAGGTTCATTTGAACTGCACAAAATACATGTTTGCGAACACAAATAGCATTGTGGAGCTCCCCGCCTCTTCGCTGTCTCCTCCACTCTTCAACACGCGTTTGTCTGCACAGGAGAGAGAAACGATGGGGAAGCTTGGCAAGATGTTTGGGCTGGAGAAGAAGGGCAAGATCGTGCTGAACGTGGACAAGCCCTCGTATATCGCAGGCGAGCTGGTCGTCGGCACGATCCATATCAGCATCTACGAGCCAGTCGAGTGTGACGGTGGGTGACGAGCCCGTTAAAACATAGCTGTTACAGTAGCTTCTTCTAATCAGAGTAGCATGAACAGCGGTGGTGTTGAAGGCGACAGGCAAAGAGAAGGTCAAGTGGGTGGAAGAACGTCACGAGACTGATGGCGACGGCCAGAGCCACACAAAACGCGAACACCACGATAAGGAACACGAGTTTTTCAAGCAAAAGGTCTGACACAGCCATCCATACACGATGAGATCTCTACTAACTCGGCTGTGCTCGTAGATTGTGCTCTCATCTATTGCACAGACGTACATGCCAGGAGAGTACGCGTACCCGTTCGAATACCAGCTCCCGCCAGGTCTTCCTGGGGTGTTCTTTCTCAATAATTATTCCTCGGCCAGTGTCCATGACCTCACGTGTAAGATCAGCTACAAGCTCAAAGCCACGCTGGACGTGGGCGGCTTCTTCGCTAAAGACCTCAAGGCCACACACGAGTTGGTGGTCCACGAGCAGCTCACCCAGACCATCCAGCCGAGCCACGACTCGACCACGCAGAACGTGAAGTTCTTGTGCTGCTTCGATAAAGGCACATGCAACTTAGAGGTGGCGATGGACAAGAACGTCTACCTGGCTGGCGAGACTGCCCAGATCCAGTGCAAGATCCAAAACAACTCCCAGGTCGACATCTCCGCGATGCGGTGCAAGCTCATGCAGGATCTCCACCTCAAAGTCCACGGCCACTCGCAACGCTTCTCACGGCAGCTGTGCGTGCAGCAGTTCAAGGGCGTCCTCGCCAACACATCCCTCGAGCAGCCTCAGCCCCTGCCTCTCGCGTATAACGGCGTGATCAACCCATCGACGACCGGAAATCTCATCCAGTGCTCGTACCACGTGGATATCGAGTGTGACATCCCGTGGTGCCCTGACGTCCATCTGAACCTGCCAGTCACGATCATTGCACCGATGATTGTCACCTTCGCACCCTGGGGAGCTGCGCCGATGTAAAGCCACGTTCCCAGACGCAGCATGAATCATGACAGGCATTGTGACCGCAACGGGCCGTGCTGCATTGAGTTCTTCTGTAATGTATCGGAACTGTATAGCTTGTGTCTTCCATGGAGCGGTGTCTTCGACAATCACAGAATTCTAGTCGAGGTGAGTTTGCTGATGGGCCGTGGATGGACGGCTAGTGGGTACAGAGTGTACCCAGTGCAAACCCTACCCACATATCCTCCAAATATACCAAAACACGGTTTATTGAGGCAACCATTTCAAGTTGAATGTAGGCTCCTGATCGTGAGTATATACCGTGTTCTGTGCCTCATCTGGAAAACATCACCTTGAAAAGATAGTATCAGGTATTAGTCGCTCTCTGCAGCAGCAGCGGACCTCACAACGCAGCGAATGGCATGCACTGACGCCACCCGAACACGCGACGCGCCACGCAGTCATTACGCCCAGTGACCGAGCGTAACCGAGTCGCTGCGTGATGAGTCACGTTCTCGAAGGTCGGCTGGAGCTGGAGGTCTCGCTGCAGAACTGCAAAGCGTGAGCTCATTCCTCGAATTCCTCCGTTGCGCACATCTCTTCTCCACGATCGCAACATAGCACCATGGGCAAGCTGGGCAAGGACTTCGGTATCGGCAAGAAGGGCAAGATCTCCATCGCGTTGGAGAAGCCGTCGTACGTGGCTGGCGAGATCGTGCGCGGCACCATCTACGTGACCGTCCACGAGGCGATCCAGTGTGACGGTAAGAAATAATCGGCGCTCCGTGTACGACGCTGATCCATATGAGCAAACGTGCTGACGCTGCATTGTATGGATGCTGTAGCTGTGATCCTCAAGGCCACCGGCAAGGAGAAGGTCAAGTGGACGGAGAATACCGATGAAGGCAGCCACGAGGAGGAGCACGAGCACGAGTTCTTCAAGCAGAAGATAGTGATCACGTCGTACCCT
>JAADVE010001138.1:0-10310 GCA_023334595.1 Pythium utonaiense | reverse complement strand
TATAGCGTACACTTTCTCCATGGACTCTTCAATCCACGGCTCTTTACGCGTACAGCTCCGATCTTCCGCCCTTCCGTCCGCCCCCTGCCACACGGCCAAGAGCCAGATCAGCACAGAGCCGGCAGTTGATCTTCCTTCCGGATATCTGATTGGCTAAAACCATTCAGGAACGTCTCTGATTGGTCAAATATCCCAACTGAGCCCTTCCCGAGAAGCCAGTTGGCAACCTTGGTATCGTAAAGTCGAGGGCGACTACTACAACAACAGTGCGCTGGTCAGTCTCCCGCGTCAGCTGCAGTGCTGCAGCTCAGATCAGCACACACAGCGAGCATGATCCCCGAGACCTCCTGCCCAAGGAGTCAGCTGTGTGTCCACGTACAGTACGTGTAGTCTCCGGTAGAGGCGGCCGTGGCAGTGGATTCCTGATGCTTGACCTTGGTCTCTTCGGTCCCGTAGCCGGTTCTGTTCTGTTGCGTGTGGTGAAGAAGGGAGGAGGCATCGTAGGTAAAGTGCCCATCCATCACGCAGCTACAACGAGCCGATTGCGGTAGAGAGAGAGCTGACAGAGTCCGGACGCTGGCTGGCGCAGTGAGTTGTGGGGACACCTGGGCGAAGCGAGTCCGGGTGGTGTCCAAAATCCAACCTGCAGGTACAAGGGATAGAGGGCAGTCACCACTTGGCAAACTACGGCACCGTAGCATCAACCAGCAGCGCCGGATTCCCATCAGACACCGATCCGTCCATTGATCGCCTGCCCCCTGCGCGCCAGTCCGCAGTCCGCTCGCCCCCCCCTCCCCCACACTACAACACTCTCCACGACTACGTTGACCACGATTGTCATGCCTGCGCCGACTGTGACGTCTCCGCAGCGCCGCAACACGGCGGTGTACGTCGGATCCAAGCGTGGCTCGGTCTCTGCTATCCACACGCAACGCTACAGCGAGGAGGACGACGACGTCTCCGATGATCCAGCGTGGTACCACGCGCCTCGCGAGAGCCTGCAGCCAGCAATGCCCATGAGCGTGCTGCAGAAGCAGGAGTCTCAGCGCTCCAACTCCACGGCGTCCGAGTCCAGCGACCCGATCTCTCCCAACTGGGACACGTCTCCAAACAACGCCAAGGCCGAGATGCGACTTGTCGCCTCCAGTGGTGCGGATGCCGACGATGAAGACGACGACGAAGATGATGAGCTGAACCAGGACGATGACTACTTCCCGCCAGAGCCAGCGACTAAGCAGGCTGTGTCGCGTCCGTCCCGACCATCTCTTGCGATCTCCACGACGGCCCGTGGCTCGCTATCGGCTCAGCGACAGTCGATCACATCTCCACCAGGACGCGCGGCCGCGGCCGTTCCAGTAAAGCTGCGCCAGCGCGGCTCGACCTCGAAGCTGGGTGAGGTGAAGCGCTTGTCGCTCGAACGTCTCTCAGGCAGCGACGCGCCTAGCAGTCGCCAGTCCTCTGACAGTGAAGACCGTCCGCACCGTGGACGACCAAGCTACCAGAAGCCATACAGCCGCCAGTCCATCGACATGACGCGTGGATCGCTCGACCTGGGCGGACGTGACAGCATGATGCAGTACCGTCCCAGCGACCTGAACCCGCAGGATCTGAAGGCCGACTTCATGCGACGCGACAGTCTGGCGGCTCTCCACGACGGCAGTGCGCCCGTGTCACGTGGTTCGATCTCTTTGGCTCCTCGCCAGTCAGACGCCGAGCTTCCGGAGCTGCTGCGAGCCGCCAAGACAGGCAACATGATGCTGCTGAAGGCTGCGCTGCAGGACCGTCAGACCGAAATCACTCAGCGTGATGCCGTCCACGGACAGACTGCGCTGCATCTTGCCGTCCGCAACGGACAGTTCGCTGCCGTGCGTCTTTTGTGTCAGAAGAAGCACGTCCGCCTTCTCGTGGACGCCGTGGACTCGCGCGATAACACGCCGCTTCACCTCGCGACCGCGCGGTCACGTCGTATCACCAAGTTCCTTCTGGAGCAGGGAGGAGCTGATGTCAACAAGATGAACTCGCGTGGCCAGACACCCTTGGCTGTGAACATTCTCACTACGCGCCGTGACGATCCACTGATCGCCGAGATGCTGCTCATGCACAAGGCCGACGCAAACGCTGCGCTCGAAGGCTCAACTCTTCTCCACAAGGCTGTGGACCTCAAGCTCCACGAGATCGCGTGCCGCCTCGTCCGCTACGGCGCTCGCCTTGACGTGAAGGATGAAAACGGCAAGATGGTATTTGACAAGGTGAACCGCAAGGTGCTGCGCCAGCTTATCAACAAGATCTCGTTCCCTCCAGTGTGGGTGCCGAACGAGGAGCGCACACACTGCATGCTGTGCTCGCGCAAGTTCAGTAAGTTCTACATCGGCGTGCGCCGCCACCACTGCCGCCACTGCGGTCGTCTGTGCTGTGGCCAGTGCTCACACGTCTCTGTGGAGAGCGTGGCGTTCCCACAGAGCTTTACAGATCGCCTGAAGAAGGGCGCTGCTGCGGGCAATGACGACAAGAAGCGTGTGTGCAAGACGTGCAGCTCCGTGTTCAAAGAGCGAGAGCAGCCCAACGAGGACAAGAGCAAGCTGAGTGGCTTCATGAAGAACGCCTTCGGCAACGAGTGGGAAGAGGTCCAGGGCCAGCAAAACTACCCACGGAGAAGCTCTCTAGCGGCCTAGGCTTCCTACCTCTGCGCCGACCTGATTGATGTCGTGGAGTACCTAGTAGTGTGTTGTGTTTGTGGATATCGTATCATACACTCGTGACGTGTTGAACTCACCCGTTGATGTTGATCATGCTTCGCTATGCATTGATGCTCACGCTGTCATTATGTTCAGCTTTCAAAAGTTACCGAAAGAAATCTGCGTCATGGCGACGGTCGGCTTGGCCTTGAGAGATGCCAAGCGTTCTCGGTACTGCAAGCCATAGTTGACAGACTCGCGACGTGCCCTGGGAACATGCTCGGGAGGTGTCGGGGGCTTGATAGAGAGTTTCTGGCTCGAGTGGCCGAGCATCAAGCGGTGGGCAGCGGCAGTTTGCTCTGGGCCAGGCACGACTAGTGGCTTCTTATCACGGTCCATGGCCGCGAGCCACTTGGCCTTGTCTGTGCCCGTGAAGCCGAAGCAATCCCGTCCTACCATGTCGCCTTTCTTGAAGGCACCTTTGATCGGAGGGAGCATCGACGAATGGGTAGGCGATGTGGCCTCCGACCCGTTGTCTGTGCTGGCTCTCCGCTGGTGCAGTGGAGCCGAGAATCGCATTTGCTGCTCGTTCATGTGCTGCTGTGAGGCCTCGAGCATCTTCCGGTACTTGGAGTCCATGAATTCATGGCGGGGAGGTGGGAATATCAGTGTGTAGTCCATCAGAGTCTCTTCTTCCTCCTCTTCGTGGGGTTCGGCAGCAGTCTTCCTTTGGCGAGGGGCGAAATCCTGGATACTCTTCCCGTACTTATGTTGTAGGCTTCGATTTAGCTCCTCCTGTGCGTCTTGGTACTTGGCCACGATCTTCTCGAGGTCTTTGAGACGCTCATTGTTAAATTTTTGGTAGTAGGATGTCAACGCTACGCGGAGATCGTCAGTATTCAGCACTTGGTACTTGCCGCTGTTGTCCTCGGGCTGAGCGTCACTGTCTTCCGGTCCGTCACCTTGCGCTGCGTCATTGTTGTCTGTCGCATTTGGTGCTGATCCTCCGTACAGTCTCTTTTGCATGGACTTTGCGAGCTCCGCTTCGTACTTGTCCTTGTCATCGGCCGAGATGCGCATGATATCCAGTGTCTGTGAGATCAGTCGCTCCTTGATGTTCCAATCCAGTGGAGAATCGCAACCGAAGCTAGGCAAGTGGTTCACTTCGAGCAGCCACGGCTTCAGTGCCTCGTCAACAAGCACGTCCATACCCAGGATAGCAAACGAGGAAGACTCTGCCCCAGCATTCGGCGTGCTGTACGATGCCCAGAGCCCATCAGATTCTGGCGCAGTGGAAGGACGCCCTTGAGTCGATTGATTGACATCATGGAACTGTGGCCCAGTCACAGATGCGGAGCTCACCTTGCGAATGTTCTTCGCAAACGTAGACCGGTACTCCTGGGCCAGAGTTGGCTGGACAGCGAGAATAGCCTTTAGACAAATGTCTCCAACCTTCTCCCATAGCATGTCTACTTTCTCTTCACTATGGCCCTGTTTCTTGAGCCATGCAAAGAACCACCGAAGCGATCTCTTGCTTCCACTGCCGTCTTCCGTGGCGTTCTTGTTGACCTCAAAGTTGTTCGAGTGCTTGTTGACGGCGTAGTTGGTCAAATGCATGAACCGCTGCTCCATGTTCTCTGCATTAGGGGTCACGTAGTCTGCTGTACACATCCGCACCAGCCCGTCCTTGAACAGGTACACACGCAGAGGATTGCAGCTCGAAACCAGGATGTAGATCCGCAAATCGAACTTCTTGCCCTCGATCAACAGTGGATTCTTCACGTACTGTTGCGCTACCATCACATCTTGGCGGTTGATCTGCTGCAAGTTGCGTGTGAGAAACACGCCACGACCCTGGCAGTTGTGGTCCGGTTTAATGATGAACGTCTTCTGGCTGAGGCCTTCACTGTTGAAGTGCTGCTGGAAATCGTGGAAATCAAACGGGAGGATCCACGTCTTGGGGCAGAAGTCGTACTCATCTGGAAACATCTTCTTCATGCGATCGAAGTTTCGTGCCAGCTTCGACTTCCGAGCCAAGTTGGTCATACCGGGGAAGTGGTTCACCTTGGCGTACGGCTGCAGCACTTTGAAGGTCGCGTGGAAGTCGGGGACGTCGATCCAGTGCAGATTGCACGCAGCGATTCCAGCCTTGTCGGTCTCATCAGTTACGAGCTGCCAGCCACGGTCACGCGCGATTTTTCGGACAACTTCATACCGCAACAGGGTCGCGTTGATGCGTACGACAGGCTTCTTGGCATTGGAATCGCGCCTCTTGCTGGGCTTCTTGTCCATCTCGACCAAAGGCTTCCTACCGTAGCTGATTTGAGGAGTTTGGAACAGCTACTGAAGCTGGCGTGTTCGTAGAGCAACAGACCCAGGAAGAAGCCAGCGATGCCGCCAACATGAGATCAGGATCGCGATGGTGCAGTGTGGGAGCTCGTAGTTGTATTTGTAGGCAGGCACTCGAGCTTGAAGCGGCCAAAAATACTGGTGGAGTTTGGTGTACACCACTAAATGTCGCCATGTCGCAAGGGATACGCAACCACAGCCACAGAAAACCCAAGCACCAAAGCAACTCAGTCCCCCTGGCACAAAGAGCGGACGACGGGCAGTTCAGTCCCTCCCACGCAGAATGAACTGTAGCCAACAACCAGAGCGGCGTGGATGAGTGGTAGATAGCGAAACACTCACAAAGCACTGCACAGCATGGGTGATGCAAACTCAATGGGATTATATCACGGAACCGCGCTCCACGGTCTCTCGTACCGAAGGAGAGCGTCTCCATCCAAACGCAGACGCACGTGCAAGTCTGATGAGACTTACTGGGCGCTCTGGATGATCGAGGTGAACTCTGGCTTGAGCGAAGCACCGCCGACGAGGAAGCCGTCGACGTCGTGGAGCGCGATGAGCTCGTTGCAGTTCTTGGCGTTGACCGAGCCACCGTAGATGATGCGCACCTTCTGGGCGACATCGCCCGAGACCTTGGAGGCGATCCACTCACGCAGCTGCTTGTGCGCGTCCTGGGCCTGCGCTGGCGTGGCCACGACACCCGTGCCGATGGCCCACACTGGCTCGTACGCGATGACGATCTTGTCCCAGTCCTTCTCGCTGATGATGGACGCGAGCGCCTGCGTCTGGCGCGTGATCACGTCGACGGTCTTGTCGGCGTTGCGCTCGTCCAGCGTCTCGCCGATGCAGAAGATCACGTTGAGGCCCAGGTCGAGCGCACGCTTGGTCTTCTTGGCGACGATCTCGTCCGTCTCGCCGTAGTACGCGCGGCGCTCCGAGTGGCCGGTCAGCGTCCACTTGAGACCAAAGTCTGATTGATATACCAGCACAACACCATCAGTGATACTGCGTACGATCAATCAAAGCGAACAAAGATCAATGAAAGAGTTAAGACGCACCGACAAGCTGCTCGGCGGCGATCTCGCCCGTGTACGCGCCGAGGCCCGTGAGGCTCACGTTCTGCGCCGACACCGAGATGTTCTTCTGGATGAGGCTCTGCGTGAGCTCCAGGTGGAGCGCAGGAGGCGCCACGATCACCTCGACCTGCTCCGTGTCCACCTCGACCTTGTTGAGCACGTCAATGAGCTCGCGCACGCTCTGCTTCGTGCCGTTCTGCTCACACCCGCAAGAAACATCAATCAGTCACCACCACCACGAGAGACCATGAGACAGCATCAACGATCGATGGACGTACGCATTTCCAGTTGCCACCGATGACGTACTTGCGAACAGCGGCCATTGTGTCTGATTGATGGAGGGAAGAAGACGGGGGAGTGATGAAGATGCCCAAAAATGTGGAATGAGCGCTGTGATTGCGAGCAGGAAACGAGCTTCCCTCCTAAAACCGGCTACAGAGAAAATGGGTTTGATGTTGATTGCTCTACCGTACAGTTGCCACAGTTGCGCATGTCGTTTGTGACCCATGGGTTCATGGGTTTTGAAGGTACCGGTTATTATACCGGTATTCTGACAAATGTACTTAGATAGTGGGGTCGACGCATGCTTCAAGGAGATCTGCGGATCCCCTGACGCAGGAGCGTCATCCGAGTGGCCAAGTGGGTTCAACCTGACGCACGACGCCAATCCCATCCAATGCACGAGGCAACACCACACTGTGACTGGCTGTGAACAGCCTGCAGCTGTGCGAACGACTGCAGTGACGCTCTCACGTGGTCGGCATACTCCCTGAGCTGCTAAGTACTGGTACACATCCACGAGATCCACTGAGGTGAGCTGTGACAGCGATGCGACCCAATGCCACTTCCGAGGATGCGCATGAGATTCAATGTGGATGGCTTCGCTGCTTGGACTGTAGCAGTGTGCGTTTTGCGCATTGAAGAGCGTGGTACGAGAAATCGTTTTGCTGACGTACTTTAGTCGTCGATTTCAATGATCTCCGCGTGCTGTGCAGTCTTCCGCTTCTTGCTGGGCTTTGGCTGTGGTTCAGCCACAGATGCGGATGATTGGAGCCGCTGGAGCTCGACCGTGACGCTGCCACGAGCGAGGCGGCGATACGCTGGGCCATCGACGAGGTAGCAGATCGTATTGTAGGCGGTGTAGCTGATCTCGGGCAGCAGAATATCACTATCCATGAGTGAAGACAAAGAGGTATTAGCTATGTCGTGAGAACAGACGCACACTCCACCTGGAAAAAGGTTCGTACCGCAGGATGAGATTGATGATGAGGCCTTCACACTCACTGCGAGGGAGCTGCGCGAACGATGGACTCAGATCCGTCCATTGCTGGGCCGCTTTGCGAGTTTTGAGTTCATCTACGAGCTGCTTGAGTGTGACACGCCGCTCCCTGGATGCAACGAGACATCAGTGAGCACTACGCAATACTGCAGTCCCCTCATAGGCTGCAGATCTCACAGTTGCTTGGCGTCGAGGATGGTCGTTAAAATCGCCTTTGCGTGCTCAGTGTAGTCCACGACAACCGAATCGTTCGTCGATCGCTTGCAGTTGTCGCACGTCTTCTTGCATGAAGCATCGGCGTCAAAGGGCTCTCTAATGCATCATCAACACCAAGTTACCGCCAGGCACGGAGTCAATGTCATCGCCACTGCCGTGTAACGCCTACGTACCCGAAGTATCTCGCCATGATCTCGTGTCGACACCGCGATACGTCCTCGCAGTATTCGATCATGAGTCGCAGATTGCGCATTCCGCCAGCCTCCGAATGCGCTATGTTGATGACTCGAACAACATCAGACGGCCGATACATTAGAATACACCGCGCAGGTTCACCATCTCGTCCAGCTCGCCCAGATTCCTGGTAGTATCCTTCCACTGACTGCGAACAACATCAAAATCCCTTTACCACCTGAGCGTTTAGCCACAGCTGAACACGTTCTCACCTTCGACAGTGTGAAGTGGATGACGTATCGCACGTCTGGTTTGTTGATACCCAAGCCAAATGCGATCGTGGCCACAACCACCTGCAACTCATCGCGACACCAACGATGGTGGGTCTCCTCCTTGTCGTCCATGTACGCATGGTAACACGCCGCTCGAACGCCGGTCTTGCGAAGCTCAAGAGCGACTTGCTCCGTCTCTTTCCGTGTCAAGCAGTAGATGATACCCGTCTCCGTGCGTCCAAACGACTGCACCAAGTCCACTAACGAGGCCATGGCTGTGGCATCCTTGTCCGACTTGGTCATTACCTGTTCAGACCGCCAAAGACATTCGTCAGCTTCTACGTACAACAGCAAAGAGATACAACAGCATACCTCGTAATGAAGATTCTGACGGAAGAACGACGTGCGGAAGAAGACGCACTGAGGGATCTCAAGAATAGTTTTCACGTCCTCCACGAGTCGGGGAGTCGCAGTGGCCGTCAGTGCGAGGATCGGCACCATCGGGAACTGACGCCGAAGAATGCCAAGCTTGGAGTAGTCCTGCACATCACGAATCGCAAGTATCAGCATGTTTACTGTGTCAGTCAATGAGCGAACAGCACGTACACTGCGGAAGTCGTGTCCCCACTGGCTGCAACAGTGTGCTTCATCAATCACGAACCGCAGCAACCGGCCGCTTTGGTACGCCTTCTCCAGTCGCGACATCAGCAGCTTGCTCTTGCTGATCTTCTCTGGAGTCACCAGGAGAATCTTCAGCTTGGACTCTGGATTCAACAGCTCCTTGTAGATCGTTGACGCATCACCGCGAGATTGATCGCCTGCGAGTTGACACGCAGCGCCATCGCCCGCGATCGCATTGAACAGCATCACTTGGTCCTGGATCAACGAGATTAACGGAGACACTACGACCGAGAAGCCAACATTCTACAGAGTATCAAGTTGATCCAACATGAGCGAGCCAGTCGATCGTGCAGAGCTACATGCACACACACGTAGGCAGGAACATACCTTGTGGTAGAGAGCAGGGAGCTGGTAGCACAGACTCTTGCCGCCGCCCGAGCGCATGATCACGAAGACGTCTTTCTTCGACAGCGTCGCGTTGATCACTTGCTCCTGCACTGACCGAAACGCCGATAGATGGAACGCATTCCTTAGCAGCTCCAGCGTCGCCTGGGACCACGGAAACTGGTCGTTCCAGTCGATGGGGGCCGTGTCGTGGGCTGCTTCGTCGTCGTCCGACGGAACATCGACAACCTCCAGCGCTGCCATCTCCTGCAGCTCCCTTTTGCGGTCCATCAACTCACTCTGCCGCATCAGCAGCGCGGTCATTTCGTCCTCGATCTCGCGTAACTCCGCATCGATCTCCACCAGCTCGGCGTCATATTGGGCACCGGCCATGACGCTGCTTCCCACAGCACGATAAAGTATCACAGGTTGGTGTGATCAAGGTCTCCGCTAAAACCGGAGTCCGTGGTTGCTCCGGAGCTCCTGGCTGGCATGGATGCGAACTGCATTGAAGTTGCTTGTCAAGTACAGCCACCGCACAACGCAGTGGCTAAAGTGGGCCACCTTCCGATGGCAAAAGAGCTTCTTACTGCACTGCCCGCGACCCCGTTGCGTCCAGAGTCTTGAGCTTCCGCCATCCCTCCGTGCGATGTTCTCCCATCAACTTCACGTTGGGCAACGTCAGGGAAGTCGTGGTCTACACATACCAGCGAGAGCGAGAGTCAACACGGGGTTCTACGATGCCTCCCAGCTAGTAGTTGGGGTGTCATTTATTGAATGAGTTTATCAAGCACGACGTCTCTGCTCGAGACCGAAGCAGAGAGTAACAGAGTGGACACGAGTTCACGTCCCCGGTCACAATACAACTAGCTTACTCCTTGCAGCCGCCCGTGATCTTGAGGCACTTGGTGCTCTCGAAGATCGCGAACAAGTTGGCCATGATGGACCAGCACAGCGCGAACATGCAGTAGAAGATCGTGATGCCACCCCACATCTTGCTGCTGCCACCGTTGCGCTTGAGCTCCTGCGTCTCCGCCTTCTGGCGAGGGAGCATCGGCAGGAACCCGAGCGAGAGGAGCTTCGCAGCGTACATGATCATGATCGTGATAGTCACTTGGCTGCGGACGTGGCTCGTGTCCGCCGAGATGTCATCGTTCCACACATCGAACGACGCGTTGATGTTCTTCGTGATCGTAGTCGCGAACGGGCTGCTCAGGTTCATCACCGTGGTCAGGAGACCGTAGCACGCACCTTCGTTACCATC
>JAADVE010001137.1:0-10312 GCA_023334595.1 Pythium utonaiense | reverse complement strand
CTAGTGCGAGAGTGGTACTCATCAATATGTGCGGGGTATCGTATTTCAGTAGATCAAATGTTAGAGATATAGCTCAACTTTGTAGCATATGTGAAGGGGGATGTGTTTTGAGTGGTCTGACTAGACTGGTGGAAAACTGTATTCACAGTCGCTGGCCATAATACCAGAACGCCACACTGCACGACACTGCACGACACTGCACTGCTGTCTGTGTACGCTTCGTCTCTCTAGCCCAAGTGTCTGCCAGGCAGCGAATGGGAGACAGCGTTGCCGGGCTGCACGCGTGGCTGAAGGCTCCGATGGATGCTTGAATACTCTCAGGAGATCCGATCTTTACATCTCCCAGTAATAAATCACCTGCAGTTCTGCTGTGTAGCACGATTCCACGCACTTCGCATACGCGCAAGATGATGGCTTCCCTCTTCATCTGCATGGACGAAGCAGCCACAGCACTTGACATCCAGCATGCACCGCCCAGGACGTAGTGACACTCAGTGTCACTCGAACGCGGACCTGTACCCATTTCCAGACCGGTTCTAAGAGGAGCTCAATTGGTGCGTGTCTTTGGCGAACTCGTCTCATCTCCAACTCTCATCTTGCGGCAAGACTTGCTGCGGAAGACAAGGGCCATGAGCTTGCATTCTGTAGAGGCTGCTTCCGGTGTGGCAGTGGAGCATAGTCTGTGCTGCAAAGCACGAGCAGTCGCCAGTGGCAACCACCGCAACCACCACGGCGCTGCAGTGTACCAGTGTACTGTATCACCAAGCGTGCGTTCTCTGTGGGGCTTTCCATGGAAAGTGTCCAGTCGGTTGGGCGTCAACTTGAAGTTGCGACGACCTGTTTCCGGGTTTAGCGGGGACCTCTCTGTTAAAACCGCGCTGCTCATGCACCAGAACAGAACACCAAGGTCTCCGCAATTTCGAACGGATCCTCCCCCATGAACACGGCGCCGTCGACCTCTGCAGCTCTGCTCCAGCCATGGATGCGTAGGCTGCAGGCCGCGAATTGTTTGCGGACCGAAGCCTCTCGTCCGGACGGCTACGCGTCGCTCAGTTGGAGCAAGCCTTCTCCACCGCTGCGCTGGCTCGGTCTGCGAGTCGACGCCCCCCGCGCCGCTGAGGACGTCCCCGTGGACGCCGTCGAGTTCCTGCTACTGCTACAGAAGCTTCTTCAAGTAGACGAGACGATCACTGAAGACAAAGTGCTGAACTGGCTCAGCTTCCAAGTGAACGCAGAGTCACCAGCGTCGTGTGCTCCTTCGAGACGATGCTTCAGAGACCCACACTGCATCGGAGGGTGCTTGCTTCCTGGAGCTAACGCACAGTATCGAGGGACAAGAGAACTCGCGACAGACACGCTGGGAGTCATCGTGGAGGTCGGGGAAGATGGCGGCGCGGCTTTGTTAGCGCTCTTGCAACGTGTGCGTGCAGAAGGCGAACCGTCCGCTGAACGTGGACTCAGCGACGCCTTCAAGACCGCCTACAGCAGCCTCGCCACAGCGATGGAGCTGCCCTCACGTGTTATTGATCTGCACATTCGCATGTCGTCACTCCACCCATCACCTGAGAGTCTGATTGGCGTGATGGCGACGCTGACGCTGTGGACGATCTCTCCGCCAGAGGGTTTCCGTATCAGTGGAGTGGATATTGCCGCGTCCAGCCTTCTCGACTTCCTCTCTGCTGCCCCCGTGCTGCCCTTCTCCCGCCTATCTGTGTGTGCATCGTCCTCCAAGGCGAGTCGCTATGATCCACTGGCGGCGCCGTCACTGGCTCTCAATGATGCAACGGTTCGGCAGCTTCTGGCGAAATCACACGGCTTCGTCGAAGAACTCGAGCTCTGCAACGTCGCGCTCGTCAACTTCGACAGTGTCGTCCAAGGCTTGACAATGGGCGACAAGAACCGCGTGCGCAAGCTGCGACTCCGTGAGTTTGCCATGGGTATCGTGTCTGACGGGGGCATATTCGGAGCTCTCCGTGAGCCGAGCCACAGTATCTACCAGACGCTCGAAGAATTGGAGATCAGACAGGCTGTTCACAGCGCTGGAGGACTGAGTTTCTGGCTAGAACGCGAAGCTGGCGCGATGCTGCTCAAAAACGATCGGCTTACGCGGTGTATTATCCACCAAGCCTGTAGCATGTACCCGAGTACGACACACAAGGGCTTCTCGCAGACTCGTGGACGCGAGATCCGACTGACGCTAGCACCACGCTGCCAGTTGGCCTTCCTCTCCGCCTTGCCCATCAAGCTGCCTCGTGAAGTCATTGTCCAGATCCTGGGAATGGCGGAGCGACGGGCAGTGCGTCAGGCCGAGATGCACTACGAACCCATCGAGCCCGATCGACTGGAGAGATTCATGCGAGACTGGGATGCGTGGAAGCCCAAGGCTACGAGGCCTCAGCACGCGACATCGCTGCCGTATGGCTCGTACTACTACTGATGGCGCAGTGTGTGCACTGAATGTTGGAGGTGTCGTGTTCAGGTTGTGCGTGATGTTCTCATTTGCTTCTGCTGGGTATGAATGGCGACGTAGTCAAGGTCGCGAGTGTAAGATTGCTGAAATGTATGGAAATGCCCCCCTTGCATTGAGTTTTCTAGCACTTGTTCGCCAAAGCGGGATCCAATAGACGAGGATACATCGTCTGAAGTTGACGCCCTGCTCGTGCAGAGTTGCATCTCGGAAAGGCAACGGTGAAGAGCTCCATCTCAGCCCGTCTGATTCGTACAACCTCGAATGCCCGCGGTACCATTACAGTCGCGATGATGCCCGATCTCATCGCATCAGGCAAGACTGCCGTAACCTCGGCCCATAGCCAACTGCTGCGTGGTCCGTTTCTGGTCAGGGCCTCTACACGAGGCGCCAGTCCGAGTTCTCACTCTGGATTCTTCTCTCTCCGCCCAAGCAAGTTTCAAATCCAAGTCGACCCAATCAAGTGACTATGAAGAAAGCGTCTGCATTCACGGTCGCCGTCTCAGCGCTGCTTACTGCTACGGCGAGCGGCCACGAATTCATCGGAGAGGTTGTCACGGTGGATCGCTCCGCGTCGAACAGGACGAGCAAAATCCAAGTTGCCGAGCTGCAGTACTGCAAGAGAGGCGACAGTATCGACTTCCAAGGCGGTGACTTCAAGTCTGTACCCGGTGGCATGGACACTTGTTGCGAGGCATGCAGGATCAACGGCTGCAGGTCCTACACGTGGACGGACTACCAGGGTGGCACGTGCTGGCTCAAGGCTGCAGTGTTGCTGACACCCAAGATCTACATCGGCGCCAAGGGCTGTATCGTTGGATCCTTCGACTGGGAGACTGTACGATTTGACAACTGCGATATGCCGGGCAACGACCTGTTTCATGAGATCAACTACAACAAGGCAGGTTGCGAATTCTTGTGCTGGGAGTACAGCAACTGCAAGGCAGCAACGTTTGTGCCCGACAGCTCAGGTAACACAGGTACTTGCTACCTGAAGACAAAGGTGTCGGAGTGTGTCTACGCGCCAGGCAAGTTCTCGAACGTTCCTCTGAACGAAGGGATTTTTGATGGCTGGTAGATCGAGTCGGTTGCGCAGTTGCTGATAAAGATCGCAGCAAAGTCGTTAAGAATGCACATGCGAAGCAGACAAATGAGCCAATTGGTATTAATTTGCCTCTCGATCGCACGCGCTTTGTCCTTTCACATGTCCATCGTGTAACCTACTGCATACAGCTCACGAAGCCACAATCATCCCCAACTTGTCAACCATCGACAGACCGTGAACATCTTGAGTGCAACCGTCCCTGTGCGATTTGAACCTGACGTATGAGAATAGCTGAACTACGAAGCAAAGAGTGAGTCCATTGAATGAATCGAAAGCTTGCATTTCTCTCCGTTCAGCTACAGGTAGCGACACCCATACTGCACGGCAGGTGATAAGCTTGGCTTCGGTCAGCTCGTGACTACGGCTGATCAAACTTGACGTTGGAAATGGCCCCTTGCTTATAAACACACGCGGGCACACCGTTCTTGAACCAGCATGTGCCACCCTGGTAGTCGGTCCACGTCACTGCCTTGCACTGCTTGTCAAACAAGCACAAGCCGTTGCAGATGTTCACGTCATTCGACTTGAGGTTGTAGCTGAAATAGTCGTTTCCTGGCAGATCGCAGTTCGTTGCGAACTGAGCCATCGATGGTTCATACGGACCGGAAAGGATGCAGCTCTCCGCACCAAGCTTGGACACCAGTGAGTTGCGATACGCTGAGCTTTTCAGCCAGCATGTGCCGCCTTGATAATCCGTCCACGTATAGGCGATGCAGTGCGGCTCATCAATGCAGCGGCGACAGCAGTAGTTGCGATCACCACGCACTTCACTAGACTGCCCTCCCCAGTCAACGTTCAGGGCGAACGTGCAGGTGTTGACCAAGTTGCTGGTCAGACCAATCGGACTCTTGGCGTGAGTGGCGTTGTTGGGTGGAGAGAGAAGCGTGGCATTCTCCACGATCTCTCCAGCCACGACAGTGGTGGCGATGATGCCGCTGGCAAGTAGAAGCTTCATCGAGGCTCTTGACTGGTAGACTTCGTTCAGTTCGGATTTGAGAGTGACTGATGTGGAGTGCCTTGCGGAGGCGTAGATCGAGTGGTGACGAGGAAGCTGTGTGCGATACAGTGCAGTGCTTACTTCGACCATGTTGAGCTTCCATCGTGGCAGACGAGTAGAGAGCCCCCGAAGTGATGGCCGCATATATGATAAGAATCCACTGGACTATCCAGCGGGAGTATGATTCGCATTGACGTTTCGTGAAGACCCTTCTGATGAATTAATTGTAGGGGTGAGTTGTCGCTGGATACCGCGAGTTGGCGTGTGCTATGTGTGATGATATATCTATTCATAGAGGTCCACTCTGCATGTCTGTTGCACACGGGGTTCAAGTGGTGTACTCTGTCCGTTGCACAGCATCACGCATCAACTGCACAGTCTCAGAAAGGCACTGCCTGTACGGTACTGGTATTTCAGTGCTGGTGGCGATCGAGTCTCAAACCTCTGAGATTCCCACCTAAGTACTTCCCTTGCCACTGCTATGTTGCCGTGACCTGGACCAACTACGAAGGCGGAAGTTGCTGGCTCAAGGCTGCGGTGACCAACTGCGCTGCCTACCCTGGTGCCAAGACCACGGTGGTGTTCAACGAAATACTGTACTGACCTCGTTGTGTTTTGACGATCAGAGATGCAGCGTGAGCTTGATACGTTGCCCAATGCACGTCCCGTCTTGCTAATATTGATGTGGATGGTTGTTGTCAGTGTTGTGCAGGAAACACTGAATAGCGTGCACTGGCTCCATGTAGGAATATGATTCAACTTGATCCAGTCCAGACATGGTTGTTGCAGCGCCAGAGGCTTGGCAGCCAAGTTGGCTAGAGGTGCCACTCCCAACACATTTCCCAATGTCAACCCGTCCGTTCCCTCTCCGTGCATCACGTACTGTACAGTAGGCGGCGCCAAATTTAGAACGAGCTCGCAGGGACACCCAGGTTGGGGCCGAAGCGAAGTGAGCCTTACAGCCAGACTGAGTGACAATACAGTATGGACCTGAAGGATAGTGGTACAAGAACGATGTGAATTCCAGTCGGGCAGACACGGCTTCACGCCATGGTCTTGGGTGTGAGGTGGGTGGGAGATCCAAAGCACAGCTGTAGTGGACAGCTCGGTTGTGGCACAACCGTTGTGCTGCCCTGTTTCCGGATCTGCACTCAAGCACACGTCGTACAGTCTAAAAATCCATCGTTGTGTAGCAAACATGATGCACCGGCATATCAGGGATCAGGAGCAGAGCTTCGAATAGCGCAGCCTTTCGCTCGAACTCAAGTGGTATATCAGAGGGATATACAGTACTGGATCACCCAGAGGGACCAGCCAATCCAGCGACAGGGCTCTTGCGGGCCACATGGGCCTTGTCGGCGACAACCCAGCGACAAGTTGTCGCTGGGTTACAGTGTGCAGCACAAGTGTTGATGACGTTGGTCTCTGATGACCAGGCTAGTCACACGGCTCCAGGTGAGGTCTTCGAATCGAAGGGCCTGCGATGTAGGGTTTGTGCTCAAAAGCATTCACTGGCCCGACGAGATAGGGGATCGCACTCATTTGGCATTCTCGTTTTTTCCTCATCCACCTCAAGCCATCACCGTCCTCGAATCGTCATGAAGATCGCGCTCGGAATTGCTTTTGCCAGCAGTGCGTTACTCGTAGCAACCGCTGCTGCGAACGAGTTCGTCGGCACGATCGGACAAATACCTGTGAAGAAGACTTCGTCCCCAATCAACCCTCAGTTCTGGTACTTCTCGACTGAGAACGCAACGATGAGCCCCGAGTTTTGGTATTTCTCGGTTGAGAACGACACGATCAAGCCCGAATTCTGGTACTTCTCTGTCGAGAACGACACGACCAGAACCAAAGTTCCGTTCGTTTCAGCTGAGAATGCGACCCCAAGTGAAGACGGCGCGACCATAAAGGCTAGTCCTGCGGTCCACTTCTTCTCGACCGAGAACGAGACACCCTCAACGGCAACCACGAAGTTCCACATCTCTGCGACGCAGGAAGATTACTGTTTGGTTGGCCAGAACATCGACTTCAACGGCGCTGACTTGGCATCTTACCAAGGCGGACCAGAAACGTGCTGCGGCAAGTGCAAGAGCTACTCTGCCTGTGCTGGGTACACGTGGACGAACTACCAAGGTGGCACATGCTGGCTGAAGAGCAGCATCGCATCGCCTAAGCTCTACATGGGTGCCAAGGGATGCGTCGTTGGTGACAATTCTGGGCCATCTAAGGCTCAGTTTGCCAACTGTGATATGCCAGGCAACGACCAGAGCCACGTTCAGGTTGCTGAATCAAAGTTCTCTATCTGTGAGTTGTGGTGCTGGGCGTCGCCTGGTTGTGCTGCCGTGACGTGGACCAACTACGAGGGAGGTACGTGCTGGTTCAAGAGTGCGGTGACCAACTGCGCTAACTACCCAGGCGCGAAAACCACGGTGGTGTTCAACGAAGGGCGCTTCGGACGCCGCTAAATGACATGGCCAGTGCACATCTACGGGCGCAGTAGTTGGTACTTGGTAGCGAACTCATGGAATGGTAAGCCCTTTTCTCACATGTCCTGTGTTTCCTAAGCATTCGATAACGACTCGGGCATGCATGGCGACCTTGAATGCCAGCGCTTGTCATACTACTAGTATGAGTACTGTACACAAAGAATACAATGTTTGTTCCTCCATCTCTGGATGGCAACAAAATGTTACCCACACAACGTCAACATGAACGACGCTCCCCATCTCATACATGATGCACAGTGGCCCAAACTGAGGGACAAAGTGCGCGTGGTCCCTCTGATACGTTGCCCGCAGTGGTCCTGTACAAAGCATGTTTGGGTTTGTAGCGCAGCCTCCCCGAGACCCTCAGGACGGTGAGCAGCACACCTTGGCTTGAAGGAATGCTCCAAGGAGGGCCTAACCAGCAGGTGGCCATAGCCGTTCACCATTCTTGTTTTTGCTTTCTCCGCGCTTCACTCACTCCACGACAATGAAGATTGTGTGTGCTCTCACACTGACAAGCAGTGCGATCCTCGCTTTCTCTACAACTGCCGAAGAGTTCATCGGGACGATCGGCTACCTCCCCTCGAATGAAACCTTCTCCACGGGTAGCTCTCGATTCAACACCTTGGACACGCCATACAGAGAGTGTTTGGTAGCCATGAACATCGACTTTGCTGGTGGTGACTTAGCATCCTTTCAAGGTGCTGCGGGAACGTGTTGCGGCAAGTGCCAAAGCAACGCTGAGTGCACGGGGTACACGTGGACCGACTACCAGGGCGGTACATGCTGGCTCAAGAACAATGTCGCCTCACCCAAGCTCTACAACGGCGCCTACGGTTGTGTGCTCGGCCCTTACTCGACCTTTCCAGCCGCTCGTTTTGCCGACTGCGATATGCCTGGATCTGATCTTGGCAACAGTCGTCACACCGAGTCCGAGTTCCCCGACTGTGAGAAGAGCTGCTCATTGATCCCCGGCTGCCAGGCGGTGACGTGGACCAACTACGAGGGAGGCACTTGCTGGTTCAAGGGCGGGGTGAAGGACTGCACCAGCTACCCAGGAGCCAAGACCACCGTAGTGTTCAACTACGGACGCATTGGACATCGCTAAATCGCATAGGTGGCGAGCTGGAGCTCTAATGTAGAGTGTTGTATGGGTCCTGTTCGAGTTGATGGGATTGCAGTATGAATCAGCAAATCAAAAACAGCTTACGAATTCGACAGCTTCCAACTCCCACCGTAATGTTATCTGTACCGGTACGGTCGACTTCACGACCGTCGTTCCCTCTGAGATAGAGTCATTCACGGTTAGTGACTCACACACGAGTTCCCACGGTTTCCCACTGGGTCCCAGTGGGAAGGGAGCTGCTTCCAAGCCTTTCTACTGCAGCCGAAGATTCAAGTAAGAGGCTGCGGTAGTCGGAGGAATCCGTGTGACTTCGCTGACCATGGCTCATTCATCGATTTGGCTCTTCTCGAGAGCATAGTGTACCATCCAGCAAGAAGTCAATGAAGGCCATCGTTCTCCTTGTCGGCGCATTCATCGCTACGAAATGTGTGTCTGGACGGTTTGCCACCAAACTCGTGCGCATTCCTACACACAACGATCCCGAGCGCAACAGTTCGAGTAAGTTTGGAATCTCCGCAACCGACAGTGACGTATGCTTGATTGCCAAGAACATCGACTACCGAGGCGGAGACTTGTTCTCCGTGAACGGCGGACCCGACGATTGCTGCGACCACTGCCTGTCCTCCAGCGAGTGCAACACGTACACGTGGACGGACTACGCTGGTGGTACGTGCTGGCTCAAACGTGATTCGACTGAGGCTGTGTTCGCACCTGGCGCTGAATCCTGCGTCCTGGGAGATAACACCACGCCGTGGTCACTTCTCAGTTTTAATTGCGATACACCTGGCAACGACATCGGCAGCGTGAACATTCAGTCGGACGACCTGTTCACCTGCTTGGACTTCTGCTGGAAGCTGCCAGTCTGCAACGTCGTGACGTGGACGAATGACAACGGCGGCACCTGCTACTTCAAGACAGCGGCGAGTGAATGCTCGTTCAGAGATGATGCGGTTAGCGGCATCGTGTTCAAGGCACGGAGCTAGCGAACCACCTGAGTGCGAAATAACAACTAGTTTCATAAATGGCGAGTGTTATCGGAGAAAGTGAACCCACGTTTCATGGAGTTGAGCTCAGTTTGCTGTAGGTGGTCTTCTATCCATCCTCCCAAGTTGGGAGCTTCCAGTGGTTGAGAATACACGCCAGCTTACGGCTCACGGACGTGAAGGGGCGTGGCAACCACATCGCGGTCCGTCACGAAATCTAGAAAATCCGCAGGTTTCTGCCGCCCAGGTGGGGGGTCTGTGCCTCGAACATACAGCGATGGTCCGCTTACACACAAGATGTGCGCTGGCTTTGGTTGCGGCTGTATCACTCCAATTCCAGGACGGCTCCTTTGCTCACACTCAATGCACGGCTCGACTACCAACGATTTCGTCGCTGAAGACCAATTTCTCGCCGGAGGAGCTCGCCTTTCTCACCGAGATCCTCCCCAAGCCAACGGTTTGATAAGCTCTCACCCCATATCCAACCTCGGTGGCTGCCATAACCTCACAGGACCACTATGTCGTAGAGCGATAGCGTTCAAACTGTTCGAGCCGAGATCCGTGCGCCACTTCACATTCCCTGCCAGATGAAGGGATTTCCGCACATCCTCACCTTCCAAGAGCACGGCATGGCTCGCGATCTAGCATATTTGACGGTAAGGCAGCCGTCTGCTCATGTATTTAACCCAGGAACTCGTCTCCTACCCAGTTTTATTGGCTGCAACAGATCACTGCAGTCGCTCAGCCGCCTCACGTGCTGCTGTTTGATGCCAGCGACCGACTCGTTCGCACCATTCCAATCGCGCCTGCCTGGACAGCCTTCCAGCTTCGTGATTTGATCTCCGAAGCCCTAGTGCACTCGTAACGCTTGCCAATTCAATCAATAGAAGTCTTCATCGACGTGACTTAGCTCGTCACGCACACGCTGGATTTCGGCGACGTGTTTCTCTCGAATGGTCAGAATCTCTGCAACGCGGGTGCGGTTGCGCGTCCACTCGTTGCTCTTCGCCTTCTTGATCAGCTCCTGGATCTTAGCCACGCTCTGCTCTCGCATCACATCTTCCTGCGCCAGCAACTTGCCGATATGGATGTCGTGCGAGCCATTGATCGCATTGTTCAGTGCATCGCGATCGTTGAGAATTGCTCGG
>JAADVE010001136.1:0-10316 GCA_023334595.1 Pythium utonaiense | reverse complement strand
GTTCAGCTACGCGTCGCAACCGGCGAGGCACCATGAGCCACGCACAGCTCAAGCGGCACATGTCGGTGCCAATGATGTCCCCGAAGATGCCGGAGTTCACACGACTCGAGTCTGCTCGCTAATGAACCTGGTGACGACAGACGACAGAACACACGAGAGGAGACCTGAGGGAAGCCACGCTGGCGTCGCTGGTGAGCATTAGCCTAGAGGGCCGCGTGGCCGCGTGACTTGGGTCATGGACATGCACGGCAACACCAGCATGACACGCCGATGTGGCATGCACACCCAGACAACGCAGGACAGGCGCGAGTGAAGCCACGGGCAGTTGCGTGGCGTAATCGACGAGGTGTCGTCGGCTGACGCACGTGCGTCAAGTGCAAGTGCGCACGTCGACGAAGATGGGATCCCACTCATCCACCCACCCGTTGTGGGCCACAATGTGGCATCCAGAATCCAGAATCTGCGCGGAATTTCGAAACAGTTCGAAGAGTGTGGAGGCAAGACCAACGCAGGACGCGTAGCTACAGTACTGGTACTGGTATCAAGAGATAGAGTGCTGAGATTCTCACTAAAGTATGAAGGCAGCATTGCCATGCAGCGAACCCACTCTCCAGCTCTTTGGATGTTTCAGTTCACTGGTCTAGGGAGGATCACTTGGCGTGCATTCCCCGGCGATCATGGAGCGCGTGATGCATGAGTACTGGACATGATGTGCAATGCTCTGGCTCTGGTAGCAAAGCCAATCAGTCCTCCTGAGCTCTGCAGGGAATCTCACAAGAGAGCAAGAGAGAGGGAGGCGAGGGAGAGGGCCGAGAGGCCAGGCGCACATGCGAAGGGCGAGGCACGCCTCCTCTATCTGTGATGGGCATCTCTGGATCGGATCCAGTTCGGAGTGCGGTCCGGACCTGGAAATGTGTCCCTTTCCAGTTAACGGTCACGCTGGAGCCAATCGTTTTCGTCCATCACATGTGACAGGGCACGTGAGCACCAGTCATTTCGCGACTTTCGAGCTTAGGTTCACACACCGACCCCTAACGATCGCTTGAACTTGGATGAACTGGGAGGGACCCAGTTTCTGGGTTCTGCAAGTCAAACGAAACAAACACATATATAATACTCTACAGTTGTGTTTTATACAGAGCTGCTGCTGGGTGGAACCTCCAGGTTGAGGAACTTCGAACTTGGAGGACTTCAGATTCTTGCCGCGTCTATCTTTCGAAGAGTGACACTTCGCATTGAAACACGGAACAGAATGGGATGGGGTATGAGCAACTGATTTTGTATCAACTCCCCATGAGGAATCCTCACGATTCCTATCGTACACTGTAGAGCATAGCACAACGATTACTCTGTGGAATGCATGGAGCTCTCTGGGTCTCGTAGCTGATCGAAATGGCCTGCCCAAGATCGGTGATCTTTCTTTTTTTCCACAGCAATCACATTCGTCAGTTCTATACTCGTTGCTGATGATTGCTACATCCTGCGGCTTGCCAAGAACAGAGATGACACCAGAAGAAACAGGACGCAGACACAACTGGCATCTTGCGTGGGCTTCATAATCCAGTCTGATTGTTGCAGCAGGTCTGCTTACACATATCGGTAGAGCGATTTGGATTGACCAAGCACACGAGATGAAGCAACAGAACCGGTGGTCTTCTATTCTCAACGCGTTGGAATCACTTATATAAGTATCCTTTGACACGCGTTGATGACCAACGGAGCAGACAGGCATCTGCTGACTCCACGCGTTGCAGCTGCTTGTTTCGTCGATAGTTTAAAACAGTTCGCTCGATATGTTTTAATCCGCAGATTTGTCTGTTGGTCGCTGTGATTGATGGTCACCTTGCAGGTGTTGGAAAAAAACGAAAACTTCGGTGCAGCCTTGATGGTTTGCCCTTGTTGTTGAGACACAAGACCCACTCTCGTCCAGCTCGATCCATCACCAGAGAGCAGGCCCTTCCAAACGCTGGAATCCAAGTCGGTCCACGAAATTCTCAGGAGACCAACCAACCCAACCGCCCATTCCCGCACTTCCACCGCCGCGCCAAGAAGCACGCGCTGGTTGCGTCTCGACTGCGTGCGGTCTCCAGCACTGCATAGGCTCGTGAGTCTCCGCCAGCTGCCACGCGCCGTGTGCGTGTGTCCAGGGAAGACACCTCGTCTCGTGTAGGTTTTGTGTTGTGGCCACGCCCAGGTGTCTTCTCCGTAATCCGGCGACCAGATCAAGAGAAGCAAGTGCGTGCGTGTGGCACACATCGCCTTCGTTCTCCATTTCCATTCTGGATCCAGTGATCGAGATTGAATCCAGCGATTCCAGAGAAATTCATTCCCGCTGCGACTTGGGAATACGCACCGTAATCTGGTCGGTCTCTCCATCCGGTGTTCTCCAGGTGGGAAGCGTTCTTCTTCCGGACGGTCTATCCCAGCCGGAGCGACAAGTGTGATCAGATTCGGCGTGTCCACAGCCTGCGGATAGTACCCACCACTGTCCAGTAGCGACTGGTGCGATCGCGATGAGCTCCATGCTGAATGGCTCCGTCGTGCAGCACCACCCACCGCCTCGCGTCGTGTCCGCTGGTCGTGCCATTACGCATACGGCGCCCGCATCGAGCAGACCGAAGATGGCGGCGCGAGACCAAGCCCAGAGCTGGCGTGGCAAGTACCTGCGCGCGTTGAATATCTGTCCGGAAGACATCGAGCTGGCGCGGCGGAAAGCGGAGGCCATGGCGACGCCCACGGACAGTGGCAGCAAGGCGAGGCTGCGCGCGATGAGCTACAGCCGCGGCGACTTTCCAGACCGCACCTCGATCAGCCGCAGCTACAGCAGCTCGACCGAGAAGGAAGATGAACAGCGCAAGTCGCTGGAGCGCTCGGCGCAACAGGACCACATCCCGCACATCCAGCCTCGTATCCAGGCGGTGCCGCTGCGTGTACCCTCACGGGCGATGCCAATGAACGCGCCGTCGACGAACGCGAGCAACCCGTACGGCTTCGCTATGCGTCCGGATCTGGCGCGGGGACGGCGCTGCCACACAGAGCCCTTCGGTCTGCAGGAGCGCGTGTCAGCACCCATTCAGATCCCGAGCGTTCGGTCGGGTGTGTGCACCCAGCTCGATGGAAACGACCGCGATACAGACTCGAAGACCCCCCTTGATGGCCAGCGGAGACGTGCGTCTCCATTGCCCACTGCGTACGAAATCGGCAACCAGAGCGTCGGAATGTTTTCGTGGGAGGAGCCCGTCGCGATGCAGTCCGCTATCGAAGTGACACACGAAGGATGGCATGTGCCTCATGCGAGCCTGGCGGTTGGGGGCAGAAGAGAGCACGCGGTGGGGTTCGATGGGGCTCACGTCGGTGAGTTTGACGACGACGACGAGGACAATGACCACGGCGGCGACATTTTCGAGATGGAAGGGCTCCACGACAGTGACGACACCGATGAGAACCAGCGCGACAACCACGCGGAGCCTGTGACAGCCAAGTCCCGTCGCCGCTTCCGTACGGCGTCGTTGAACATCGTGTCCAGTGGTCGTGAGAAACGCGTGCACCGGCCTGCGTTTGAGGACACAGAGGACGCGCCATTCGCGCACGCGATGTCGCAGTCGTTTGTGCCTCCCCACCAGCTCGTGCAGCGTGACTGCTTCTCGATTGGCATGCGCGACGAGTTCAAGCGCCGCCCAGCGAACAACATTTGAGCGACGCGTGCCGTCGTGAATAGATCATCCGTAGCAGTAGTACACACCAGCGCCTGCGTCCGTGGGGAAGATGCACGCCACGCAATACACCACTATTTATCCTGCTCTCTGTGTCGGCCATCAGTAACACGCGTCGTCGACGACACAGACGACGCCCACACGCACAAGCACACACACACAGCCTCGCATATCACGACGCGCATGGCGTCGTTGCGCGCGCCACGCAACCCACGGAGCCGCTGAACCCAGTGCGGCGGTGACGACACAGGGTGCGTGGAGGGCGTGGCGTCAGCGCCAGTGGGGTCATGCCAGTGCCACTGGTGGAGGCACCAGTGCCTGCTCGTGTGGGGCGCTCCATGGCCCGCTTCAACCAAACGCTGCGCGGCCCTGAGACGCACGCGCATCTTCCATCTTCCATCCGCGTCGGTGGTGGTGGCGTGCCTCTGATGCGCTTGTGGAAGTTCCCAGTTCAAGCATCGCGGCCGAGTCAGCATGTCCCAATGGCGAAGGGACACTCTGGAAACCTGTCATAACGTATAATTAGGACGGCGATGGACGCCTAGGCTCGCAGTGTTAGTGGGTTGATGGACTGTGAGAATTGATAGAACCAACCCAACAACCCAAAGAGCCAGATGTGTCCACGGATCGGGAACGCATGGCCCTGTGTGGAACAGATACTGTAATGCGGGAGCATTTTTCCAGCAGGATAGTCTCATCCGTGGTCTATCGTCGCCATCTGCCGCTGTCCACGCCTTCTCGCATTTTCGCGTCGGCGTCAGCGCCCATACAAAACAACAGCACACTGGCCAGTCGTAAAAGCCTGTGGTTAGACTGGCCGTCGGACTGGATGTCCCACGCCACCAGATGGCCGGCGACACCACTGGGTTTAGCCGCTTAGACCCGAGATCACATGCCGCTGCGTTTCCATCTGGCGACTGGCGTTTGGCTGGGCGTTTCAACACTTTAGACCCATTGTACGGAACATATTGGTGCCTGTGATCCTGATCCAGCCGTCGCAGCATTGCGCCTCGCGTTTAGACGCAGGTCTAAAGACGGGGGATACAGAACCAGCACCCAGTCTGCTGCTGCTCTGCCGCCCATGCAATTCTGCTCCGCATGGAATCGTTCTGCTCGTCGGAACACTTCCGTCCGGCCTTTAGCTCCTCATTCCCCAAAGCTCCTCTTCCCGCACACAGTAGTGACGTACTTTCTCGGACGACTTTAGGACATTACCATGCTGGGCTCCAATTGTATCTCCATCTTCGCGGCGCTGCTGGCGCTCTCCGCCTACGGCGCGGACGCCGGTGCGCTTCCATCGGGTATCTGCTACTCGCCATGGCACCACACCAGCGTCACCAGCGACGTCGTCCAGAAGGACCTCTCGCAGATCAAGCAGTACTTCTCCAGCTTCCGCTCCTTCCACGCCAGCTTCTCGGGCGTGAACGTGATCGACGCGGCTGCCGCTGCGGGCCTCAAGGTCGCTGTGGGCGTCATGATGGGCGATGCCAGCGGTATCGCCGGTGAGATCACGGCGGTGTGCGAAGGTGCCAAGCGTAACCCAACCAGCGTCGCCGCCATCTACGTCGGTAACGAGAACCTGAAGAACGGCAACTTTGGCACGTACTCGGTCTCGGACCTCGTGGGCTACATCAACCAGGTGAAGGCGTGTACTTCCGGATTGGGCATCAAGGTCGGCACAGTCCAGCGTATCAACGAGTGGCTGGACGCCGCTGACGTGGCCACGCTCGCCGCGGCTAGTGACTCGATCGGTGTCAACATCTACCCGTTCTTCACTGCTGGCACCCAGACGCCTATCGAGAAGCTGCAGCTCCAGTGGAACCAAATGACGGCGAAGTACGCTGAGGACAAGCTGGCGCTGACCGAGACCGGCTGGCCTCGCCAGGGTGAGACCACGTCGGGCAACGTGCCAAGCAAGGAGACGCAGCAGCAGTTCCTCAACGACTTCGGTACCTGGTCGACCAGCCACGCCAACTCGTACTTCTTCATGATGTACGACACCACGACCTCGTACAGTGGCATGGAGTACGAGAAGTACTTCGGTATCGCGGACACGAACGGTGTGCTCCAGGTCTCGGTTCCTGGTGGCTCTGGCTCGAGCTCCGAGTCGACCACCCAGGCCCCTGCTTCCACCCCTGCTGCCACGCCTGCCGCTACCCCTGCTACTCCTGCTGCCACGCCTGCTACTCCTGCTGCCACGCCTGCTACTCCTGCTGCCACCCCAGCTACTCCTGCTGCCACCACGCCTACGGTCACGCCAGCTCCTGTCCCGGCTCCAGCCGCGACCCCGGCCACGACTGCCCCTGCTGCTGTCACTCCTGCCGCTGTCGTTCCGGGCCCAGCTCCTACTCCAGCCTCCACTAGCGGCAAGAAGATCAAGAAGACCCACTGTGACTAAGCACCATCTACGCATCTGTGGATCCCAAGTTTTGAAAGAGCGTGGGAAGCAGTCCCAGTCGGTGCTCTCCCGTGTGAAGGAGACCGCCGCTGCGAGACAGCGACCAAGACCACTGCTCATCTCATCACGCGAGCACTTCTTCCATCCTCATAGTCTCCCATGTAGTGTTGCGTCGGCGACGAACTGGAGAAGATAAAGCATCGCACAAATCTGTTCACTCCCTAGAGTTTTGTATAAGTCAGTCGAGAATACTACTACAACCATTTCATGTTCCTCTTCGTCTTCGTTGTCCAACGCTGCTACTCAATGGACATGTCCCTGTCAAGAGTAGACAGCTTCAGCTTGATGGATTTGATCGAGCGGTGCTTTTCCCAGCACTCGCCTGCGAAGCGGTTGAACGCATCGCTGATCTGCATCAGTGTGGGCGGTGGGCTCTGTGGCAACGACGTGCTGGCCGTGTACAGCAAAATCATCTCACGGTTGGTCCACGCTTCGTCAGCTTGCGTCGAGCCTACGGGTTGCGTAGATAGTACGGCGTGACGCTTCTTCTTGGTCACAGTACCCGCACTGCTCGTCGCTGCTCGTTTGGTCGCCTCCGAAGTCAACGCTTCGTACTGGACAACGTCTTCTTCAGCTTCCTCGTCTTCATTGCCGTCTCTGTGGTTCTGCACGCCAGCGGCTGCTGTAGGCTGCATATGAACGTCCACCTCAAGACGATGGCCACAGTTCACAGATCCGACCACAACTCGCGCTGCACAGCTCGCTACCGTGTGTCTTGGTTTTCGTACTTGCGGCTTGATGAAGTTTCTTCGTCCAATGTGTGTGAGGATCTTCTAAGGTGGAAGCTTGATGCCGATGATCCACAGAGCCCTCGCCGTCTCCACACATCAAACCGCTTCGTGAATTCTCAGACTGTTCGGTTGGAATCAATCCACAGAGAGAGCCGCGACAATATCAACGTGACCACAGTGCATCGCCCATGTGGAGAGCCACTCCACGCGTCGGCACGCGTTGAGGTCAAACGTGAGCCACAGTTCCACGTATGGTTTGGCCCAGTGGGGGTCATGAGCAAGGCGATGCCACTCCCAGTGGTGTACGCAGAAGGGTTGGTCGTCGTCCTCCGAATCAACAAAACTGGCCCACGTTGTCGGCAGGAACTCGACGCCTTTGGGCACGTGAAGCCGGTCCTCCAACAAAAACTTCACGATGTCCACGTGGCCTCGTTTTGCGCATCGCCACAGTGTATCGACCTCGACTTGGTGGAGCGGCCCTGCTTTGGTGAGCCACTGCACGACCTGAAGCTGACCTTGGAGGGCAGCTTTCGCCAGTGTTGAGTGGTGCCAGAGTGCAAACGCAAAGCTCATCCACTTGGCGATGACATGGTCCCAGTGGGAGAGGTTAACTCCACCGCCAATAGGATCCGCCAGCCACTGCGCGGAGTGGATATCTCCCCGGCTTAGCACGTAACTCATGGCTGATGCTGTGACTGTGCAAGTGTTGGTGGTCTCAGCTAGCCACTGGAGAACTTGCAGGCGATTTGCCGAGACACAGGCGGCTTCCACCATCATTACTCGCGACGGACCACCGAGTAGCGACCACGGATCAACGGGGCTGTTGTCACAGATCCACCTCAGGACCGGCATGTGACCACCCTCCAATGCGGCGACGAAGCTGTTGCCCGTCGGTTCGAAGCCCCAGTTGTCTCGTAACCACTCAAGAATATGAACATGACCACTCCGAGCCGCGCCATTGGTGGCAGCATCAATCCACGCGTAGGATTGAACTTCGTCCCGGTTCTCCAATAGCCACTGGATCACACGCAAGTCACCGTTGGCTGCTGCCGCTGTCATGGCACTCCCAGAACACGACCATCGATGGTTTACATCGTGATTCATGTGCGTCAGCAACGCCAAGTCTCCTTGGCCCGCGACGAAGTTCATGGCGAGGGTGGATGCACGTGACGTTCCTTCGTGTTCTCCCTGATCCAGGTGCACGAGGCTGTGGTCTCTTGTCGCGAAGACAATGCTGCCGTCGTTACCCATTGTCCACTGACCACACAACACGCCCCCGTCGCTATCCAGTAGCCATCCGTCGTGACGTTCTCGCTTGGACTTCACCTTCGTCTTCAGCCAGTAGGCGACATGGAGGTGGCCGCTCGCAGCCGCAATGGCCATGGCTCGGTGCACGTCGTAATTCGTCACCGATGTCAGCCACGCCATGTTCCGTTGATCTCCTCTGCGCGCAGCTTCATACAAAACTCCTGCCGGTAACTCGATTTGTGACTGTCGGAGACTCGCTCCACGCAGCGGCTTTCGTGGGAGCAACGAGTCCGCCGTAGCGTACGCGTAGACGTCTCCATACTGTAGCAGCCTCATCACTGCGCGGCGACACCCGAACGCGGCAGCACAGTACAGCGCCAGTGACGCGTTGTTATCATCCCCACTGGCCTGGAAAGCAGCGCGGTCGCTGTGTGCGAGGAGCTGCGCGACGGCGTCGTGGAGATCGCAGTCGACTGCCACCACCGCGAGGCACAGCGCGTCCTTGGGAGCGACGCTCGCCATCAGCAGCGCAGCGACTGGCGCGACGTGGAGCACATCCTGGAGACGCGTCATTCCAGCGTGGGCTTGTTCGAGCAATGGACAGCTATCCACGGGGAAGCAGATCGCCTGCAGAATGGGAAGGTCTCACTTGGGATCGCTCAGTGGCTTTCCATTCTGCAGCTCAACTTCAAGGAAGAAAATCATTTGGACCGCTGGAATACCGGTGAAGTACCGGTACAATACCGGTATGAACACGGGGAAGTAATGTTGTTGACTTCCTGGTAGTCACACTCTGGCTCTCGTCTGGGTCGCCCACATTCAACATCACTGCTGTCGAATCATCAGTCGCGTGGCCGTATACTTCTGGCGGATCCGAACGTCCGCACCACCCACTTGGGTCGGAAAGCGCAGCCATCCAGCGGAATGAGACAGTCAAACCAGCATCAATCACTCCGTGATTGATCGACGACCTCCCTGCGCACGGCAACGCCTCGCTCTCTGCCACCCACTGATTGATCTCTGCCGCAGTCGCTGATTGATGCTCCGTCGCGCGCATTGATTGATCCCCGACCGCCTTTCTCGCTCAACCGATAGCCGCATCTTTCGCAATGGACGCGCCCGTGCAACTCATCTGCATGGCGCCGTCGCTGGTGATCACGAGCGTGAAGAAGCACACCAACCGCAACCCGTTCTATCCGTTCCTCGCGTCCTCCGCGCAGCCCAACGCCACTGCCGAAGCGGCGCGACCGGAGCCATTCCAGCTCGTCTCGTGGCTGCTGGAGCTGCTCTTTTACTCGTCCGACCGGCTGGACACCCACGACACGGGCAATCGCAGCAGCCAGCGCTTCCTCAGCTACGTCGAGACCCAGCACGAGCTCTCGATCGTGTTTGAGGACTCGCTGCTGTCAATTTTCCCGGAGAACGCTCTCGACTACGAACCGATTCGATGGAAGGCACTGCAGGTCGCCAGTGCTGGGACCGGTGCCTTCCTCAACCAGCTCTCGACGCTGACGGAGCTCACTACGCAGCTCGCGCGCAACCAGATCAGTGTGTTCCAGGTCTCCACGTACCAGACCGACTTCAGTACGTATCCACCAATTTGTTGAGCTTGTCTAGATGCAATCTGAAGGACTCACGATTCTCTGTGTTTGCAGTTCTCGTGAAGATCGAAGACCTGGACCGTGCGATTCGTTGCCTGCGATCATTCTGTGATGTGGAGATGGAAGATGGTGAGCCGTTCCCAATGTCGTCACCATCCAACGAGAGTGAGTCACTCCGCAGCTCGTTCACTGAGCTAAACCTCGACCCTGTGAAGGAGGTGACACTGGTGCGACAGCACACGCTAAGCGTGCCGGATAAAGTTGATCTCTACCTCGTGCAGATTGACAAATCCTGTGTCCGTCGCCACATGTACGCTCTTGTGCGTCTGCTCTTCGGTCAATCCAGCTCCGCTCAAGCACAAGCTGATCAGCAGGACCAGTGTGCTGCTCCTGACGGTGGCAAGATATTCCTGAGCTATTCAGAATCGGGCGAGGATATCTCCGTCGTGACGTCCGACGTGGGCTTCGTCCAGCAGATCCAGCAGCTCGCGTACCGTGGAGAACCTGGTGTGATGGTCTCGCCTGACTGCTGGAAGGTTGTACAGATCGGCGATAAGAACCTGGG
>JAADVE010001135.1:0-10317 GCA_023334595.1 Pythium utonaiense | reverse complement strand
CTTTCCCGAGCAGTGCCTTCGGGCCCCGAACTTCGGCGGCCACGGAAGCGTTTGACTCCTGCAGTGTAGGACCCTCAGGTGGACTGTACAGGATTCTTGGATCAAAGAGATCTTTCCCCCTCTGCCGAGCTTTGATTCTTATTGTCGAACGCAAGTTTTGTGAACATGCTCTCTGAGGTCGTTTGATGATTGGACAGAGAATTTATGGCGCCATGAATCACAATCGACTCTTTGCTCCAGCAGATGGTAAAAAAAGGGATGAAAGTGGATGGGCGCACAGACGAGGCGGTACAGACGAGACGCTTGATCTGGGTCTAGGGTTGAGGGAATCGGAGTCACACGCATACAAAAACACTGATAATGTAATTGACGTGGACCACGTCAAATGGGTTTTGAGCACGAAGGGTCACGAAACCCGCGAGATTGATTGATTGGCCCACCATCAAACGTCCATGCCAACAACGGCGTGCGATACTTGTCTGATATAAACTCAGTTATCTAACGCATACAAGTGGCGGCATGGCTACAAGTATCGCAAGCACTTGTGAGCATGGCTACAATCGAGATGACGAGCGCCGATTAGCGAAAGCTCTACAGCGTGTGATGACGAGCGGCCGCTACACGGCAAGCAAAGAGAATCGTCGCGACGATTCACTCGATCTTCAGGTATTTACGCAGCACCTTCTACTTGAATGTCTATGCCTGGCCGCGGAGAGTATTGAAGAGCTGTTTGGTCGGAGGTACCTGTCGTGTGATCCAGAGGAGAGTCGACCGAGTATTCCTGGGCCGTGTTCAGACGCCTTTTGGTAGGAGGTGCAGATGAAGGAGTCAAAGAGTACCCATAGTGACTCGGGGATACCTGAGATCACGCTAAGCTCTGTCCGAAAGAATTGGCTGCGCCCGAGCCCCTCCACCCCGACTGTCACCGACAACCATATCCAGAGATGTACTCTAGCCTGGTGACTCGCCAGTGACGACTGATCCATGTGAAGGAAGAAAAAGGCTACGTAGCTGCGTTCGCTAGCTGCTGGTGAGGTCATGGCTGGGCACAGCCATCCGTGCAGGCGGTGGTTCCAGAGCGAAGCATCCTTGTCAGAAAGAGAGCGAGAGGTGCGGGCAGACGTTTTCTCCTACTACGTACAATCAGCGCGGTCAGTCTCATGATGGTTGAGCACTCAGAATCTGAGGCGTCATGCCGATGACCTCGTCATCGTTGCATGACTCCTCGTCGAACGTCTAGTTTATTACATGCCGAACCGAGGTGTTTGATTCTGTGTGTGAAGTGGAGTCTTATTGAGTACCGAATGAACGAACTCTAACAGCTAAAGGTGTTTGATTCTCAGTGACTCCTTGGCTTGTCCAGGATCGTATTAACTCCTCTACTTTAAGCTAGCGTTAGCTTCATGCCTCACGAAAGTGCGGCTGTGTAGTCTGCACTATGCCACTCACCCACCCAACCATGAGTCCTCGTTGAGGAAGACTCGACATTTGTGTCATACATACTTCCTAGTCTAGTAAGCTTGGGCGACGGCGTCAACGTCGTTGGCGAAAGCTGGCACGATGCCCCAGAGGTGAAATCCCCGCGAAGCCAGCATTGCAGGCGACTTGCAGCGCGGGTGCGTGGCTGTGATTATTTTGCGAAGTCCAACACGACTCACGCGTTGATCGTGGCGAGAGGAAAAACTCGCGTTCATCGTTCTCGCATCGAAGTGCTCGGTCGCTTCACGGTCGCTTCGGAGGACCTGCAGGCGCTTGAAAGTCATCTGATGACTTGCACACGTCGCAGACACGCCAATGTTGCCACAGGGTGCCGCTTCCGTTTGGCTTGTCGGTACCGGTAGCCTACCGGTACAGACCACGTCTTTCACCTGATGACTGTGTGTTCAGACACGTCTGAGGTGCAGCAAGGCTCAGCGAGGAAGACGCACGGTGGTGACAACCAATGTCAAGCAAAGCCGCTGTTAGCTAACCCTCCTTAGATCCATCTTGCGATGCATTCCGCCTGATGTTTCCTACGTAGATCATTCGCATTAATCTTTGAGCAACGTAGCTAAGACACACCCATGAGTGGAATGCATCAGCTCCTTCACTGCCTGTGTGGCCCACTGGCAGCATGTCTCGACGTAGCACTGTCGAACCAACGCAACAACGGACTTGCGTACGATTCGATTCGATTGATTCGTCTCATTAGAGCGTCGCGGTCTCACCATCGTCATCTTCGTATGCGGTGTACTGCATTCCATGAAAGAAGCAGAAGCATCGAGTCGAATGCCTTCACAGCAAAGCTGAGCTCGCTGTGGACGAGCAGCCACGCCACGCTTGACCGGTCGTTCCTGATGAGTCGTCGCCTTCTATCCAACCACAATCAGCGCAAGTCGTTTTGATCCACGCGGGCCACGGCGACTCATCTTCTGCTAATACAGTATATTACCCCTTAAGTTCATATATCCACTGAGTTAAACTGAATCACACCGATGATTCGTAATGGCCACCTTCGCCAGACTCATCACACCACGATGGCAAGGTCTCCGATACGCCGTGACGTTCGGCGAGACGCCGCCAAGCCAAATGCTTCGACGTGCCAATGCCCTCACTCTGCTATTAGCCGGCTGACCGACACGTGGGCTCTCGACTCGGCGTTCGTCTCCTTGTCGCCATGGCCTCCTCGCCAAAGCGATCGCACAAACTCGGCAGCGAGTACGTGGCGTTAAAGTCGCCGACCACCGTCCCTGAGAAGCCTCCTGTCGAGTCTGAGGCGTCGCCAGCCGCACGCAAGCATCTGACGACTGATGGCTCGCTGGTGTCGTTCGCCAAGCTCTTCTCGTACGCTGACAGCGTCGATTACATGCTGCTCCTGGCCGGTACGCTGAGTGCAGTCACTGTTGGTATCTCGCAGCCAGTGGAGATCATCTTCTTCGGTGATTTCGTGTCGTCGTTCAACGCGCAAACTGCTGCAACTGACCGACACAGCTTCCTCCACGATGTGTACCGCGTGGCGACGATGTACGCGTTGCTTGGCGTCGTCGTGCTCTTCGTGTCGTCGATCCAGGTGACCTGCTGGACCATCACGTCGCTGCGCCAAGCCAAGCGCATCCGCACGGCCTACGTTGGCGCGATCCTCAAGCAAGACATTGGCTGGTTTGACGTGAACGAGCCTGGCCAACTGTCCTCGCGCGTGGCAGACCTCACCGTCCAAATCCAGGACGGCATGGGTCGTAAGGTCGCCGATGTGATCCAGTTCGGATCGATGATGCTCGGTGGAATCGTGATCGGACTGATCAAGGGCTGGGAGCTAGCGCTCGTGCTCTTGGCTTTCACGCCATTCATTGCTCTGGCAGCGTACATCTCCGTGAAGGTGCTGGCGACTTCTGCTCAGGAAGCGATTGAGTCGTACAGCGAGGCCGGCTCTGTCGCTCAGGAATCGCTTGCGAACATCCGCACAGTGCACATGTTCAACTCCATTCGTCACTTCACCACCAAGTACCAAGCTGCACTGAAAGCTTCTGTGAATTCGGGTATCAAGAAGGGATTCTCAGTCGGATGGGGCACGGGTCTCGTGTTCTTCATTGTCTTCTGTACCTACGCGTGTGGTATGTTCTACGGAGCAATCAAGATCGTCAACGACCGTCGTGATGGATGTGTAGACAACTGCTACGACGGCGGTCGTGTGCTCACGGTGTTCTTCAGTGTAACCATGGGCGCCATCGCACTGGGCCAAGCCGGACCGAGTGTGGAAGCGATCTTTGCTGCGCGTGCTGCGGCGTTTGACGTGTTTGCGGTCATCGATCGCGTGCCTGAGATCGACCCAACCAGTGAGTCAGGACGTAAGCTGGATAAGGTATCTGGTAAAATCGAGATCGAGAACGTCACTTTTGCGTACCCGTCGCGCCCTGACACACAGGTCTGCAACAACTACTCGCTCAAGATTGAGCCAGGAGAGACAGTCGCTCTCGTTGGCCCAAGTGGTAGCGGAAAAAGCACAGTCGTGTCGTTGTTGGAGCGGTTTTACGACCCACTTCTCGGAGCTGTGAAGCTTGACGGTGTAGATGTGCGCGAGCTCAATGTCAAGTGGCTTCGCCAGCAGGTTGGACTCGTGGGACAGGAGCCAGCGCTCTTTGCGACGTCGATCATGGAGAACATTCGCCACGGCAGTCCAGGTGCAACTGATGATGAGGTCAAAGAGGCAGCAAAGATGGCGAACGCGTACAACTTCATCATGGAGTTTCCCCAGGGCTTCGAGACAGAGGTCGGTGAACGAGGTGCACAGCTCTCAGGAGGACAGAAGCAGCGTGTCGCGATCGCACGCGCAATCATCAAGAACCCAGCCATTCTGCTGCTCGATGAAGCGACAAGTGCGTTGGACACTGAGAGTGAACGTGTTGTGCAGGCGTCTCTCGACAAGTTATTGGAGTCATCAAAGCGCACGACGATTGTTGTCGCTCACCGCCTTTCCACGATCCGAAATGCTGACAAGATCGCTGTCCACAGTGGCGGTGCGATCGTTGAGCTGGGATCCCACGACGAGCTAATGCAGCGAGAAGGCGGTCGATACCGCTTGCTCGTGGAGGCGCAATATCAGAAGGCAGATACTTCAGACGAGCTTCTTACTGATGATGACGAAGTGGACACTGCCAAAGTACAGCGTGTCAAGTCTACTGTGTCGACGGACTCACATCGCGCTCTGTCGTTCCAAGTCTCTGAGCACCAGACAACCAACAAGAACGAGCTTCTTGATAAGAACGAAGACACTGACTCAAGCAACAGCTCGGATGAGGATCCAGTCGTGTCGAAAGCGTCGATGCGTCGTGTGTGGAAGATGACCTTGGAAGACTGGCGGTATCTGCTGCTGGGAAGTTCTGGCGCAATCATCAACGCTGCGATGTTCCCGGTGTGGGCCATCTTGCTGACCAAGGTCACAGTTCTGTTCTTCGAACTCGACAAGCCTCGAGACGAAGTCATCCGAGAAGCGCGCTACTGGTCACTCGGCTTCGTTGCCATCGGTGTGGCGTTCGGAGCATCCGTGATGTGCCAGTGGTATGGTTTTGCAGTTGCGTCGAACCGTCTCATCGCACGTGTTCGGTTTGCTACGTTCCAGGGCATGCTGCAGCAGGAGGTCGGTTGGTTCGATCTGGACTCCAACGCTTCTGGTGCACTAATCGCTCGCCTAGCAACCGACACGAGCACGCTCCAAGCTGTGACATCGGACACGCTCAACCGTGGCCTTGTGAACGTGACGACGATTGTGATCTCCGTTGTGCTTTCACTCTATTACAGTTGGCAAATGACGCTGATCGTCTTTGCCTGCTCGCCGATTCTCTTCTACGCCTCGGTGCTTCAAGAGTCGATGATGAACGGCACTCTCAACACAAAGGAAAACAACGATGCAGACGACGCAGCCGGAGCTTTGCTCGCTGAATCAATCGGCTCAATCCGTACCGTCGCGTCCTTCAGCATGGAGACAGCAGTCAAGATGTCGTACATGGGCTACCTCGACGTCTCCAACAAGTCGGATCGCAAGGTCGGCATCATCAGTGGTGTGACATTCGGTGTCTCCATGGGTACGATGTGGATGGTCATGGCCTTGCAGCTGTACATTGGTGGCCGATGGGTTGCAAACGGTACCATCACCTTTGAGAATATGTTCATGGTCATGAATATCATCATGCTATGCATGTTCGCCGTGGGAATGGCAATGCAGAACATGACGGACCAAGCCAAGGCGATGAAGTCCGTCGGCCAGATCTTCGCAGTTCTCGATCGCGTTCCTGCAATCGACTCGACCTCCCAGAGCGGCCAAATCCTCAGCGACCTCCACGGCGACATTGAGTTCAAGAACGTGCAGTTCACGTACCCGTCGCGCCCAGATGCCCAGATCTACTCAAACTACAACCTCACCATTCGCTCAGGACAGACCGTGGCCCTCGTCGGCGCCAGTGGCAGCGGCAAGAGCACGGCGATCTCGCTGCTTGAGCGCTTCTACGATCCGTCTGCGGGCAGTGTGACACTTGATGGTCGCGACCTGCGCACGCTTCAGCTGCCATGGTTGCGTGAACGGATTTCTCTCGTGAGCCAGGAGCCGGTGTTGTTCAGTGGTACGATTGCTGAAAACATTGCGATGGGCAAGGCCGGCGCGACACGTGAGGAAGTTCTTGATGCAGCCCGCAGTGCCAACGCTTATGATTTCATCTCCAACTTCCCAGAGGGCTTCGACACGAGTGTTGGCGACCGCGGTGCACAGGTCTCGGGTGGTCAGAAGCAGCGTATCGCGATCGCACGGGCAATCTTGCGTGACCCGGAAGTGCTGTTGCTGGACGAGGCTACCAGCGCACTGGACAACGAAAGCGAACGCATCGTACAGGCTTCTCTGGATAAACTGCTCACGCAGAAGAAACGCACGACGATCATTGTGGCTCACCGACTCTCAACGATCCGCCACGCCGACGTGATTGCTGTCACGCGTGATGGTGCGATTGTGGAGACCGGCAACCATGACCAGCTGATCACACGGGAGAACGGTGTGTACAAGGCACTTGTTGGCCACCAGGCTGGCGTCATGTAATGAGCGTGGCGTAGCCCAACGTTCGACGGGTCAGATAGAAGGCGTCCGAGCGCGTCGCCACCTGAAACGAGTTCGACTCCATAATTTGAGCTAATCTATGTCATTAATGCCGCACACTTCAACTCGAAGGTGGTTCTACAATACAGGTTTCGACGAGGTTCGCGTTGTCGTGGCCTATTTTGTGCGTTCGAGTTCACCAGCAATAACAGTCCCGAGTGTGTTGAAACCGACGAGAAGCTCTCGTGTCTGCTCTGGTTGACGACGTTGATGCTGATAGACTGTCCTTTCGGTTTCGACACGGCGTCGGGAGACACACGGGTAGTAAATATACCAGAAAGAGATGTGAAATGTCAGAACCTGAGATAAATATCTCAGTGATGAGAATTGGAATCTACTACCCCCATGTTGTATCCGTTTCTTGGGACCTGATAGCTCGTGAACATACAGTGCACTTGACGTAAGCGGTAGGCGGCGCCTACCAAACTTGCGTTTGATTGCCACTCGTGATGATTCAAATTAGTCGTGAGACGGTAAAGTGTGTTCTGAATTGCACTGGACGTCTCCACACTTGCACACAGCTTCTTGAAGACGCCAGAAGCGTCATGTATAGTACTGCGCCCTGCACCACCTAGCGGTTTGCTGGTATGCTTTGTTATCTCCACCGTTGACGATTGACTTCTACTTCTGCACTCCAGTCACACTTGAAGGTGTCTCAAAGAATCAAGCAGCACACACACGTATACATGTTATGAAAGTAGACTTGGAATTTCCACGCTTCTACTTCTCGTCACACTGCCAAGAAAGCGGATGCTCACCAGCTGAGGCCTTGTGTTGCCAAGCGACCATACTTCGCCTAGACTGGCACACATGCGTAGCCGTTGTGGGCACCGACCGAGCCGGCAGGGCACTTCTGGCAAATGTTGCGGGTCACACGGAACTCGTCCGCTGCACAACACGTCGACTCGGCCGGGGACGCTTTCATAGCTTCCTTCTCATCTGACACAGCCGCAAGCGTAGTCTTGGTGACCTGAACAAGTGTGACTTCGACGATCATATTCAGAGCACCGACTGGTTCGACCGATGTGCCATTCTTGGCGGTGGAGACCCGCTTCGGCACGAGCACATCGAGCGCACCAGCGGGAGACTTGACGAACTCACCAGTAACACGCCACGTAGAAAAGAGACTGGGAAGAAGGTCGCCATTCTGCACGTCGATGTCACCCTTCTTGCGCAGACAGACGCTCGAGGTCTTATCGGTTTGCACGCAGCCAGCAATCGCGTCGTATGGGTTCGTCACGATATTCTGAGTTGGACACAAGCTGGATCCGTACACCGCACCGAAGCTGTAGGTCTGCTTCGGCAGTTTGTACTTGCGGTCGAGTGCCACAAGGTTCGTTACTTGATCTTCACTTGACTGCACACTCATGGTGACGGTGATACTGCTTGCCGACGGCTTACCAACTGAGCTGTTGCCCTGGATTGGCACGTACATGCGCATAGACTGGACGTACATAGCTGGCGCCTTCTCCAGAGTCAGTGACGGTGAAATCCAACCATACGTCTTCAGCCATTGGAAGTCCCAGGTCGGCAACGTAAAGAACACTGGCTCTCCCTTCCGCAATCGAGCAAGGTCAACGTGTGGGTATGAGCGGTTGTGCACGAAGCTGAACATGGGCTCCGTTGGGATGAATGCTTGGACATTGCGGACTGTGGCAGTAGGAGCGTTGTACGAGCGCATCCTCTGGATTTGGTCGAGCGTGTAGTACGCACGAGTCGTTGCCCCATCGTTACCACACATCGGAGGAGCTACACCCCCATTCTTGTACTCGTAGAACTTGCAAAACTGCAACGCCGCTTCTTGCAGCTTATAGTCGAGAAGGATCTTGGCAAGCGCTGTAGTCACCAAGCCGCTGAATGCATCAGACTCCTCCCCATCGCTGAGTCGTCGCTTCTTATCCCCTACTGCCTTGTTCGCACGTTCACATTGCATCGTAGCCGCCTTGTATTTGGGGACGGCATCACTCATGTCGCTCAGATACATGAGCGCATCTTCCAGGTGCATTTTAATTGGCGGCAAGGAGTCTCGAACAGCCGTGCAAAGGTCAGGCGTTCGGCCCTTTCCATCGTCAGCCCAGTCGATCTCGGGCAGGTCTTCAAGGCCAGTGCACATCGTCTCCATCGTGGTCTCTGTATCAGTAATGATGCGTGTGAGCTGGGTGCCGCGGACGCTGATGAAGTTGCTGTAGTCCTCTCCAAAATTTGGGATCTGGTTTAGTCCCATCGTGGCGTCCAGGAGTCGACGAAGTACGTCATAAGCCGTTGGCTGCACCATCATGCCGCCATTCCATGCTTCAATTGCTGCTCGTGCTGAGTTGATTGTCTGCTTCAGTGCATTGCCCGACCAAGCAAGTTCGTCCCTATTGGTTGGTTCGAAACCGTTCGCCTTGTCGACCTCGTTCTGAGCACTGTTCACTGCCTTTTCCACCGCGTCAATGTTGAGCCGTGGGATGTTCTGGACTGCAGCGACCAGCGACTTCACGCCTCTCACGATGTTGGCGAACCGAATCAACGTGCCGTCCAATCGTCCTACGTCGTAGATCAGATCTGCCAGATCCTGCGAGTTGAAGTTGGTGACAGACTCGTCCAACAGAGATAGCGTATCGATCCACCGTTGCCGCGATTTCTTGAAAGTATCCTCAATAGTCAGGATCGCCGTACAGGATGCCTGATACTCACTGGCGACCACTTTTGTCCCGCTCGCAATCTCATTGCCAAGCGCGGCAGCGTTGTTCTTGATGATCTGACCAGTAGTCCTTGACTGGTTCAGCAGAAGTGCATACTGCGTATCCGACTGGTTTATGATCTGCGTCTTCGCACCCGAGATCGTTTCCTTCTCGAGAGCTGCTTGCTGCGAGATGTGCTGCTTGAGTTTCTCCGACTTTTCCACGACGTCCGCTCGGGTCTTGCCGCCCTCCTCCTTCACCACACCGATGACCTCAGCAGCCTTCACGTCAATGCGGGACTGGATCTTCTCTGATTCCTGTCGAACAACGCCACGGGTCTTCTCACTCTCGTCCTTGACGACACCAATGACCTGGTTGGCCTTCTGGTCCATAAACACGCGCGTCAACTTGCCCTCCTCACGCACCACACCGATAATTTGGTTGGTTTTAACATCCACAAACTCACGCAGTCCATTGACTTCGGTCGAGATGTGAGCCTTGAGGTCGTTCGATTGGTCGATGATGAAGCCACGTGTCCTCTCGGCCTCCGATCCGATCTGGTACTTGAGCTCCTGCTTGCTCTGCTCCACAGCACCAAGAATAGCTTGACCGGTCTGGTCGAGTCGCTGAGCCAGCTGCCGCGAGTTATCGGCGATGTCCTGTCGAATCGCAGTGGTTTGCACACCGATCTGCGTCACCAACAACTCTGTGCTCTGGTCGATCGACTGCTGGATCCCTTGGCCCAGACTACCCAGGGCGTTCCTTAAGTCCGTACGGGTCTTCTCGATGTCCTTGTTGATGGCACTCATGCTCTCTGTGATCTGCTTCTTCAGACTTGACATTTCCTTCTTGATCGACGAGCTAAGCTGGTTGGCCACTGCCTGCAGCGTCGAAATGATCTCGTACTGCTTCTTCTCCTGATCGATCACGTCCAGCTTCTTACGAACGTCCACCTCCAGCACATCCTTCAGCTCGACAGTGTTGCTACGACGCTGGCGCTCGAAGTTCAGTACCGACTGCAAGCCGTCATTGAAG
>JAADVE010001134.1:0-10348 GCA_023334595.1 Pythium utonaiense | reverse complement strand
CGATAGCTTGTGATAACTGCATGCATCGCCTATGGATCGTCCGTTGCTGGGCCTCGTCGTCGGTAGCTCCGACATCAGAGATTATCTGTTCGAGTCCAGTCGGGTCATTGCGCCATAAATATACAATCGCCATGGCAAGAGTGGCGATGCGGTTGCCACTGACGGACTCAGAGACGTCGCTCGGAGACGTTCCTTGCTCAACGCGAGCGTTCACCGTGTCGTACTCCAGAACCAACTCGTTCTCCACGACATCCTCCACGACCTCTGTGTACTCGTTCCCAGTCAGGTTCAACTCCGCTTCCTCTTGCACCTCAGCAATGGATGCTGCTGACTGCACCAGACGCGTGATGGCTGTCGCCGTCTCTCGCGTGGATCGTCGATTCACTGACTCGCAGTCATCCGTCAAATCGATGTGCCGATCTTGAGTCTTCTCTGCTTGAGACGGCTCCACACATTCCGCTAGTTTATTCACCATTCGATCCATGCCTGACACCAAACACGGCCGACATCCACACGAAATGTACGCCTCCACAAGCTCCGTGAGCGAAGCTCCACTACCTGGAAGCTCCAGCGTGCACCTGCGCGGAGCTCTTGGCTTCGACAGTGGTTCCAGCTTCTCTCGCTTCCTCTCACTCGATCGGTCTCGTGACCTGCTCCCGCGGCTATGCCCGGAAGACTCGGAAGCCGCGTCGTCATGCTCTCGCCGTGGTCGGCTCGCACGTGCAGGAGGCGACGTACTTCGCGACCGCTTCCTCGACTGGGAGACAAACGCTTCGTCTCCTTGCGAGTTCAAGTTCGCAAACTTGATGCGATAGAATCGCTCCAAGTGGTCGTCTGAGCTGGCTTCCAGCTCGGCCAGCACCAGATTCTGCTTGCGCAGCCACCGGTTAAACCGCTCTTCGTACATCTCCTCCGTCTCTCCAGGCGCTAGCGGCACGTGAATGGGCACGATCGTCGAGCCGAAGAGCTCGCGCTTCTCTTCGCGCGTGAGGTTCTCGTACTTGTGGGCCTTGAAATCCTTCCGGTACTGGTCGAGATCGCACACGCGCCGCTTGTACAGCACGGATCGCGGCGGCTTGGTGGCTGCATTGGACGCGCTCCCATCACGAGGCAAGAGATTCCCACGCTCACGCATGTGCTGTGACAGTGGTGATCGCATGCGCGGAGAAGAAGGAGCTGAAGACTCCATGGAGCTCCTTGCTGGATGCGATGATTGACAATGGCCGTTTCGCGCCACCGGTTCCTTCGTTAAGTTCGGTCTCTCTTCGCGCTAAGTTCGATGTCCTTTCCCAGACTCGTTGCCTTTCTCCAAGCCAGACCACCGCCAATGATGCGGAGCAGACGTCACGCTGCTCACTGATGGGGCAAGTATCAAAGCAGCCTCTTGACTGTAGTTATCGTATATTGTATCGCTCGGCTACGTGAGATCAATCACTTGTTGCTCTTCGGCTTCGGTCGTGTGCTTGCTTTCTATCTCGGCCAGCTTCTTGTCCATCTTGCCCATCGCAGCGAAGAGGCAAGTGGTGCATCCGCATGCAAGATGCGCCTTCAGGATTTGTGTGCTGGTTGGATTACCCAATGGCTCATCATAGTCGCAGATTCGAATCGCGCGAGGAGCCTTTTCCGCCTCCTTGGTTGGTTCACGAGGCCTCTTCTCTTGGCGTTCGTCTTCATGTGATCTGTTGTGCTGTCCATACCGACTGTCCTTCACCTCTTCTCTTCTGCTTCCACGTGCACTATCGTAGCTCTCGTATCTCCGACGGTCACTCTCGTCTTCTCTCTCGCGCTTCCGCTTTGACGAATATTCACCGTCGCGTGATGCAGACCGAGATCGGGACCGTGGACGCTCGCGTTTGCTCTTCTCCGGCGTGTAGTCCTTGCGGTACGGATCAAACATGACCTCTTCGTCAACATTTGCATTTGCGAATGCGATGCGAAGGTTGCGCTCTCGAAACACGCCCTGCGATCCTCTGAAGTCATCCAACTGCGCGCGGTGCTCATTCCGCAACCACTCAATGAACCGCTGTTCGTACATCGCTAACGTCTCTCCTCGAGCGAGCGGAACGAAGATCGGCATGATGCTTGAGCCAAACATATCGCGCTTGCGTTGGATAGAGAGCCGAGCGTACTTCTGTGCGCGGTAGTCCTTCCGGTACTGATCGAGCTCCACGCAGCGCGTAACGAGTCGCTCGTCGCGCGCGCTCCGCCCACGTGACTCGCCCGCGCATGACACAGTCGATGCGGTCGACGCTTGCTCGTCGTCTGGGGAAGGTGGACGCCCAGGCTGCTTCCACGGGCTGGACATGCGTGGTGGATCTGCGCCATCACGTGTGTCGTCACGTGCCATCGTAGCTTCTCACTCGAAAGTTGCTGTTGGTTTTGCTGTCTGAACATCGCTAGGTACGCATGACGAGCTGAGTGGCTTCCGCTAAGTTCGTGTCATGCTCACATTGAAGAGTCTTGGGCTCATCGCCAGGTCTCGAGCTGCACAATGCTCAAGGGTGACCACATCCAGAGAAGAACAAGAGGACATTTGCTGTAGGCAGTGCAGTGTACATGTATTGGCTAGTGTGGTGACAATCGCATCAGTCATGATTTTTAGATGGTTATGGGTTGTATTGACTGGTGTAATGGTTTGATTTCTTCATGTCGATGGAAACGGGTGTGGGCACTGGCTCAGTGCTTAGAGAGCACCGACCTGCTTGAGCAGAGGCTCGAGCTTGCCAGCCTTGTGGAGCGCCTGGATGTCCGAGTCGCCGCCGACCGACTTGCCGTTGATGAAGGTGTTTGGCACCGTGCGCTGGCCTGGATATCACACAGAAAAGCAACATACCAAGCGTCAGCTGACCCCTTCTCACATAAGCGCATGCATGACATGTCCATTGTTGCAAACGCACCGGTGATCTGCTGGATGGCGTTCTGCTTGGCGTCACCATCGTCGATCTGGTCCAGCTCGACGATCTCGACCTTGGCGCCAAGGTTGCGCAGGAGCTTCTTGGTCGACGTGCAGTATGGGCAGTACGACTTGCTGAACACGACGACAGGCGTGCTCGCGACCTGCTCTTCGATGGATTCCTTCACGCTTGGCATCTTGAATTCGTTGGGAGGGGGAGACTGGAAATTGGATTCTGGCATTCCCCGTCAACGGTGCTAGAAGCCGAGGAGCTACGAATGCTTCTGATTGGCTGAAACGCAGGCCAATAGACACGCTGATTTGCTGGAAGTCAGTAAATAGAGCCATTTGATTGGATGAAAACTGAGAGACATGATTCGTCATCACTCGGATCCATGTCCGATGGGTGGAGTTGACCCGCGAGCATGAGGCATCATCCGACCGTCGTCTCAGCAAGAATGGAGGCAGCATGGCACCTCTTACTGCTGATGCATTGACGCTAGTGGGGCGTTGCTCTCATGCAGCGTTGGCTCCATGGTGGTATGGCCATGTGGACGGATTTTGGTTGATTGCATCGCAAAATTGAGGTCATTATTTATGGTTGAGTGTGCGAAACACTGGGAGGGAATGTGCTACTCGAGGGTGAATGAAGAGAGGGGTCGCTTGGAGACGCTTACAGAGCGACAGCCTGCTTGAGCAGTGGCTCGAGCTCGCCCTTCTTGTGGAGCTTCTGCAGCTTGGAGTTACCACCGACCGACTTGCCGCCGATGAACGTGTTTGGCACAGTGCCCTGGCCTGTGAATCGCACATTAAATATATACACACGAGCATCAGCACCGATTGCACAACTCACAGAACTCAGGCGTGTGCTCCTACGTACCAGTGATGTCCTCCACAGCGTCCTGCAGAGCCTCGCCGTCCGCGATCACGTCCAGCTCCACGACGTCGTACTTGACGCCCAGCTCGTTGAGCAGGTTCTTGGTCTCCGTGCAGTACGGGCAGTACGACTTGCTGTACACAACAACTGGGGTCTTGGCGACCTGGGCCTCGACGGTCTCCTTGAAGCTTGGCATCTTGTAGTGGTGGTAGTGGTGGTGTGGATCTGTGTGCTTGAGAGGAAGTTGGGATCTGGTGCTCAGCACGAGAAGAGACCGTGGCCACGTCACAAGGCACCAACTGTGGAGGACAGCCATGTCCGACATGCGTGTCCCAAAGCATTTTCAGCCAATCAATCACCCCTCCGACGATGCAATTCACCCAACCAAAGCAACGTAATGGCTCGCATCGGACCAATGACGTGCCACCATGAGCGTGCCTCTTCAAGGTCTCACATGGCAGATGAGACCCGCAGCACCATGGACCAGAAGAGCTTCTCCACGCGGCATCGTGGCGTCCACGTGCCCGACCACCTGCGCAAACTAGAGCTGGTCACCTCTGGTTCGAGTCCACGGTCTCGAGGCGGTTCCTTTCGACCTCTAGTGCCTCCGCACTCGCGACGTGATCTCTTTCCAGCCAAACAGCGTTCGAATGCGACTTCCGATGACCATTTAGCGTCATTCTTCGGCAATTTGACCGTGTGGATAGACAAGAAACTGCATAGTGTGTCTGCTCATGCTGGGTACGACAAGATCTACTTGTATCTAGCGCTGCTGCGGTGTTTTATCGATGAGGTCACGCCCCACGAAGAGATCCAGAGGCTCGTTAGCGATATGGAGGCATACGTCGCCTACCTTAGCTCACCGGGGCAGGGAGTGTCTACAACATCACCCACGAGGAGCCAGCGAGAAATTCTTCCCACTATCCATGCAGCTATCTCGCCACGTCTCGTGGCAACGAAGGGCGTGTTGTCTCCTCGTGCCATCCAAGCGATCGCCAAAGAAGCCGCCCAGGAGGCATCGCTATCCTCACCTCGTATCACGAAGCGACGGCCGAAGAAGATTATCGAGCTGAGTGACCATGAGGAATCTATCTTGGAGGTCGCGCTGTTTTACGACGAGGTCGTTGATCAGTTGAGTAGTGCCGCGAAGAAAGGCAAGAAGCAGCGAGGTATATCGCTCACCCAGCAGTGGTTACAGTTTGCGTCGGAAAAGCACAAGCAAGTGCTGACAAAGATGAAGACAAAAGTGACGAGACAGACGCTGTTCTGTGCAGGTTCTGGCATTTCGGCGACGCCTACTAGCCGTGTGGGCAGTGGTGGACTAGGACTCACTAGTAGCGTCCCACGCGCACACACTACGGAGTTCTCGGCCTACTTTTCGTTGCTTGTATTGTGCTTACAAGAGACCACGCGTCGCATCAGCGTCTTCTCCTGCGAAATCGCCTCGTTTATTTGGTCAGTGCTGTGCCAGGAGACACTCCAGAGCATCGAGCTCATGTTCGACGATGTGCTCAGTCTACATTCCAGCTCGCATGAAGCCCTACAGAAACTCCGGGCATCGCGACAAGAAGTGCAAGACACTATCGCTCATTGTGAGAGTGAAATCACAAGACTACAGGGTCAAAATATGCGATCACTAGCTGTTTGGGAGCTAGAGAAGCAAGAGATGACCCTCCTGGAGCAGGAAGAAGTTTGGCATGGGCACTGTAAAGCGCTGCTTTTGAAGAGCCTGCTAGATCTTGCTGGTGAGGTGAACCTAGTGACTTGGCTCCAAGTCCGAGCTCCACGACCGACCCAGCACTCTCATGCCACCGACAACGTCGATACAAATGCCGAACTCCAAGCTGTGAACTATCTGCGGCTTCCCGAGGGAGCAGCTCTTCTCCACTTCCGACTTCGTTCACGCGTGGTCTACATGGCGCATTTGATTATCCTCTGCAGAAGCTTTCTCCACCTCCAGGAAAAGAGAAGTCTTCGCGAGGTGATGGAGTCCACATCCACGAACCCCAAGTGGTCCAGTCCTCCGCCATCTCCTTCCCAACAGAGCCAGCAACAAGCAATGCTCGATATGTACGACTGGCAACAGACCATTCCAGTCACCCCAATGCACTCAAACGGGTCAGCTCCGATGGAACGGATCTCCGTAGGCGAACTGCTCACACTGAAGGACATTAACCACGCTTTGCGATCGATCGAAGAGCTCTACATCAGTATTGGTGCCTCTGGTGACCACAGCCAGTCGCCTACGTTGCCAACAGCGAGTCTCGGCTGTGACGCAAGTACACAGTTCCCAACCACCAACGACGAACCAACTACAGCAACAACATCCCCGTTCCTGAAATCGCTCGCGTATTCCACAATGGCTTTCACTGGACCTAGCCCACCTCCATTCGTGCGAGCAGGATCGAATAGAGGCCAGCGGCGAAACGCCGAGATCGTTGTGATGCGTATTCCGATGGGCAGCGGACGTCGACTGGGCAGTACCTCCACAGTGGTTGACGAGGCCATAATACCGTCTCAACCACCTATTCGACTTGCCAAGGTCTGGACAAAGCTTCCAAAGCACTGCAGGGAGGTTCTAATCCTTCCCCTTCTCGAGCCCGAGCCATTCCCACCAGACAGCCCTACGTCGATCGTAGAAGCGCTCACCAAGGAAGAGATATTGTCTCGCATCCAATGGCTGTACGCTGGCGTTATCGAGGCTTCGTTTTCCGCTTCCTCATCCAACTGGAGTTCGCCAGAGACACGGAAGACATCGGCGATCCCTCTCTCACGGCATCTGTGGAAGAGCTGGAACTCGGAGCAGTTCATTGACTTCATTCATGCGGCGTTTATTGAGAAGTATGATACTGATGTAGCTTCCGGGGAGCGGGAGTTCGTGCGGTTCCTTGCCAGCATCCAGCTTCTGTATTCTGGCTTGGGTGCCGCACTCAACCCGACGACAGGAGGCGCTGGGCCTTCGCAGTCGAACGACAAAATCTACTTCTTTGCTCGCATGACGACGCTATTCAACATGGAAGCACGCGACAAGGTGATGAAGAACCGCCTGCCAGCGCAGCTCTTCCCGATATTCTTCTACTGCATGCACGTCTTGCAGCAAGTGGCAGTGACTAAGAAGCACATCGATGAAGGCGGGTTGGTCATCGATGTGTGGACAGTAGCGGGGCCACCAGTCGCTTCTCAACCGTCCACACCACGCTCAGGCAGTGGAGGTGGTGGACAGAGAGGGCGACGTGTTAGGGCGACCACACGATCATACACGTTCAGCAACCATGCACATCACACCAGCAAGTTCGTTCTCCTCGAATCGGTCAAGACGCTGCTGCTGTATCTTCTCGAAGGGACTTCCCCGAATGCCTCTGAAGTTGTGGCTGAACGTGTCGTTTTCCTATCAGAGCGTGCGATAATGGCCAAGGTTGCGCTGCTGTCCTCCGTCATCCCTGGTGCCTACGAGATGAGTTCGAGTCCTACCAACGTGACTGCTTCTGCGAGTATGGGGATAAATCCTCCTGTTCCGAACGGGGAACTCACCGATACGTTCATTCTCCCGCTGGATTTCGCCATTCAGGCCATCGTGAATGCGTGGCTTCAACAGCACAAGTCCTTACTCCATCGCTTGAGTATCGCTATGAGAGCAGCGGATGTGGAGGCGTCCGGGGAGATCACGTTTGAAGAGTTCACCCACGTGATGATGGTTGGCTCCGCGTCGTCGGCACCAAATGCAATCAGTCCCGGCCAACTGACCCAGGTTTATGCTGCGCTGCTTTCCGAAACACCCCATCGACGGAGTGTTCGCTGGCCGGAGCTCATCGTCGCGGTTGCCGACGAGATCGACTTGCTTGGGATGGGTGACCGCCTATCAAACGTCGACTTTCGCAGCATTCAGCGCGCACTGCTCCACACCATGCGTGGCAACGCTTCGTCCGCCTGGGTCGCGAACCCGTCCTATCGAGCTGGTGATGTTGCTGCACTTTGTAAGGTCTGGACGCTGAATCATCAAGCGATGCGCGACAACTTTGCTCTGACCTTCCAAGCTGAGAACGCCCTCGAAGGTGTTTGCCTCTGGCAGTCAGGAAATGCACGCGTCGATCGCGTGGAAAAACTGCTTCGGGACAGTCGACAATCGACCAAGACGCCACGCGGTCGTCTGCGTCGCAGTTCGATCGTCGGGGCCATCGGCGACCTTACTTCTCCGAGTCGATACGAGGCAACAGAGATCGACATGGCCCCAGATGAGCTGGACATTGCGTGGCGAGCGTTGTACTACTTACAACTCGACCACACGCAGGCCCACCACATAGCAGACCACGTACGGACGAAGCAACAACAGCGCCACCAGAAGATGGCATCCTCACAGTAATACGGATAGCTGTAGGAGACCGACAACGCTGCGCTTGACACAAATATTACACGATCCATGTTGACGTGAGATCCCACTCTTTGGTAACCAACTGCACACTCGTTTGTCACGAAGGGGACACATGGGTGGCCTGAAAATTGAGTGTCGACGGAGCCATGCCGTACGACGCCGGTACCAAGATCTCCGGGAAGTGGTGCCGCAGCAAGACCTTGACCAGCGCGTTGTGGTGGATGCAGTGGTGGACCGCGAACGCGAGCTCTCGGCTGAGTGTCGAGTCGAAGACAAACTCATGGCCGTCGCCCGACAACATGAACGCAGCACCAATGCGTGCCTCCAAGGCGTCCGTATCTGTTCGACACAGAGAATGATCCACCAGTGAGACCCTTGCCTACTATTCTAGCACAGTCCAGCGGAGGGCAACCCACCGAGGGCGTCGAGGGCGTGCTGGATGGCGTGGATCTGATCCATGGCAGCGTGGCGGTCCGCCTCCACTGCCGTCGCGCGTGCGCGCAGGTCGTACCGGATCACACGCGCATTGTCCGAGCCACTCGTCCACGTCTCCAGGGGCTTGCGCAAGTGGTCCAGCGAGTGCCGCGTGTGGCCGCCGATGGTCGCCTGCAAGAGCTCGCTGTGGAAGACGTACTGGCCGTCGTCCACGGCGCGCAGCAGCAGGAGCTGCTGGTCCAGCAGCGCCGTCACGCACGCGCGCACGCCCAGCACGCCCGGCGTGGGCGCGGCAGGCGACGAGGAGAAGCAGCGGCGCCAAGCAGCGCGAGCGGCGAGGCGGCGGGACATGGGTGCACTCCTCCCGGACCAATGCGTACAGTAGAAGTCAACGAACGGCGCGCGTTCGCATGCGCATCGTCGAGTGTGGAGATTTTATTGAGCTGCTCATGGGAAGAGCGCCGCTGGCGAGGTGTTCATAACCGAATACGAACGTGTAACAGGTACAGAGGAGATTCAAGGGGGAAGCATAGAAAAGGGTATTAGTTACCAGGGGAAAGAGGAGCAGGATCACGAAAGATCGCGTGAAGCAATGTGAGAGGTATGCTTTGTCAGAGGTAAGCGAGAAAGGCGTCGTTACAGTGCTGTACGGTACGGCAGCGTAGTGCGACTTGAATCATCGCATACGCAAGAAAGGGGAAGGGGAGGAGGACGGCAGGGGAGTGGCTGCATGTCTTTGTGTTTGGCGTCATCTTTCTTCTTCTTTCGTTCATCTTTCTTCGAAAGTCCACTAAAAACTCGGCTCGCTTCACTGGATGTGTGTTACAAACACAACTTGCATCGACACGGTACGTACGTACAGTGTCACGATCTGTAATCGGGACTTGTGTCGAAGCATGACGTTAAATTGAGGATATGTGGATGAAGGAGCCGGAAAATAATGGATCCGTCCCAATATGTACTGTAGTTTTCCATGGTGTCATGATTCATGACTCACGAATAGCAGGGTGTGGGCTCCAAATTTTGTGAGCACGCTTACAGTGGGTTGTCCCCTGGTGCAGCATCGCACAGTCATCATTGCGGGCGTATTTCGGTTCCAAAGGTTAAAAACTGTTTCCAGAACAGCTGTTCTGTGTTCTTACGACAGTACATACAGTCATCCCTTGCTTAACGACAGGGGGTTCAACAAATTAGTTGTTCAAGGTATACAGTTATTACAGGCCAGGCACATAATTAGAACAGAAATATAGTATGCGTGATCGCGTTTTATTCGCTTTCACTGGATGTCGTTATGTAAGGGATGACTGTATATCGCAAACGAGAAGCGGCGTACACACTTCTGCCTGTGCAGGCTCCATCTTGTTCCGTAGCTCTTCACGAAGTAGGTCTGCATCGACTGTGTAGTCAGGGTCTCTACTGCAGTCGGCTCTCCATTGTGCGGGTGCGACTGGAAGGCGCCGTCTCCTCCACCCGCTGGACAGGGACCTTTCACTCGGTGCTAGGTCTGTGTAGTTGTGTACAGCCTCACAGCTAAGCTTGGATGCGGCTAACGACTTGGATCAAATCTATCATTGTGCAATTGGCTTCCTGGCTCACACTCGCTGGTCTCCATCAACGAGGAACCTCTACTGCCCTTTCCTGACCATGGCACCGGCTACCCAAGTCTCGTCGGCACCGAGCCCGAACGTGTACACCTCGGTCAAGACACCCGATGTGAACACCGGGAGCCACGATTCCAAGTCGGGCGTGTCTTCGTGGAGCGCTCGCTACCGAT
>JAADVE010001133.1:0-10350 GCA_023334595.1 Pythium utonaiense | reverse complement strand
TCCGCGGGCTCCTCGTCCTCTGCGGCGGCGACGGCGGGCGTCGCTCCCGCCAACACATGCAAGACCAAGGTCTACGCGAACGGCTGCACGGAGCAGCGCTCGTGCCGTGACTGTCTCGCCGTCGCGACGGACGGAGAAGGCCTGGGCTGCTACTTGGACGCGACGGCCGGCACGTGCAACGCCTTCAGCGAGCTCTCCTCGGCCACGCAGAGCCTCGCGCAGTCGACGTCGAACAGCTCCGAACAAGCGCGGCTTCTAGCCAGCAGCTACGTCTACAGCGCGTCCTCGCAGAAGTACTGCGGCGTGAACGACGCCTCGTGTACGCTGTGCGAGGCCATCGCCAACAACCCTGGCTACTCGCCCTCGACCAACCAGCTCAAGAAGATGTCGAGCAACCGCAATATCTGCTACGGCTCCAACAACTGCATCTGCGTGGCCAAGTGCGAAGGCAGCTCGTGGCTCGACAACGCCGGCTCGCGGTGCGGGTCCTTGAATTCGCTGCCGGCGTACAGCACGCCCAGCCCCGCCTCGAGGAGCACGCAGTCCAAGCTGCTCCTGTACTTTGGCACGCTCTCGATCCTCAGCCTCATCGCGCTGCTGGTGCTCATCTTCCGCAGGAAGCGACTGCTGCGTCGGCGTCGCGAAGCCAACGGGCCGTACAACAACCCGGACGTGCTCCAAGAGGGCAGCCGACTGGAGCTTCCTGGCTGGATGGCGTGGCAGCGCGAGCTCCGTAGGAACGAGAAGCGAGGAGACACAGCGTTCGTGAACCTGGACAAGCTGCGGCCGTCCGCATCGCTCGCCACCGTCGGCTCCGAGGCCAGCATGACCACGCTGCCGCTGTCGTCGCCTCCATCGTCCCTCTCGCGCATGGACCGGCTATCTATGTAAATATCTATTGATGCGTTACTCAATGTGGTGATTTCTCATTCCTTCCGAGACGTGGTTCGTATCTCCAATCGCTCTGTCGGATACGAACCGTGTAGCCATTTCGTGAAGAGACGCGGACCCATGGAAGCTGAATGGAAGCCGACGGGAACGTGCGCGGCGTGCGGCGCGGCTTCCGCGCTGGTCACACGCGGCCGTTTCCACCGACATGGTGCCGGATATCACATGCCACAGGCGAGGCACTCCAGTCTACTGCTATGAGCGTGGTAGTGGAAGTGGTGGCGGTGGAACCCGCCAGCCAGCAGCGCGCGCTCACTTCGAGTCCGATCTCCACGACCATCTCACTGCCATGCGCCGCATCCTCTTTGTCGCTACGGTGGCGCTGCTCATGCTATTGACGGCATGCCGTGCGGACGTTGCCATGGTGGACGTCCACGTTGAGGAACTTTCGCAGCAGCTCCAAAACGGCGTGTACGAGCGCGTGACGAGCGTTCTGTACAGGCGCCAGGTGCCGCAGACAGCCATGTACTTCTCAGTGTCTGCGATGGACGAAGCGGACAATGACGGTGGGCAGTGGATGCTGGATGGGTACCAGTGTGAAGACACGAGCGAGGCGCCAGGCTTGTGCAAGCAGGTCGTGCATCGCCGGCTCCTCTCGAAGAAGATTCGTCTTCACGCCGGTGCGGACCCTGTGCGAGTATTCATGGACCATGATAGTGCGTCGAGGCAACGTGGGCTACAGATCGACGCGCCGTCGCAACCTCCACCGCCGCTATTCAATGACACGCCCGTGTACTATGACTGTGCGTACGCTGTCAACAACCGCTGGTGCTGCACCCAGTACAACGCGGTGGCTGGAGCTCCTGCTTGTTGGAGCCTCTCGACCTGCACAGAGGAATACCAATTCTGGAGCGGTCAGAACCAGATCTGCTGTGGTTCGCTGTCCCAGTGTGTGCTGACGTACGAGTCTCCCATGCCTACGCCTGCTCCATCGACGGAGGCGCCGACGCCCACGCCGTCCACCGACGCCCCAACTCTGCCGCCTGTGACGGATACACCAACGCCAGAGTCTCCCACTGCATCACCAACCCCGATCCCGCCACCGGTGTGGACAATCATCACTAATCCACCGACCCCACCCTCAACAACGTGGCCACCATTTGTGATAACCTTTCCGAGCCCAACAACTCCAGCTCCCACGACGCCAGAACCTACGACACCAGCTCCTTCTACACCTGAGCCTACGACTGCAGCTCCTACGACGCCAGCTCCCACGACTGCAGCTCCTACCACCCCAGCTCCGACAACACCAGCTCCGACAACATCTGAGCCTATGACACTAGCTCCTACGACACCGACTCCGGCGACTCCCGAACCTACGACAGCATCTCCTACGACGCCTGAGCCCATAACACCGGCTCCTACGACAGCGGTTCCTACGACTCCTGGGCCTTCGACGGTACCTCCTACGACGCCTGAGCCTGCAACAGAAGCTCCTACGACGCCAGCTCCTACGATGCCTGAGCCTACGACGACAGCTCCTTCTACTCCAGAACCTACTACGGCAGCCCCTGCGACGTCTGAGCCAACGACGACAGCTCCTATGACGCCAGCTCCTACAACGCCTGAGCCAATAACGCCTGAGCCTTTGACGCCAGCTCCTGCAACGCCTGAGCCAATAACGCCTGAGCCTTTGACGCTAGCTCCTACAACGCCGGAGCCATCGACGCAGTTACCAGTAACGAGTGCACCGACGGAAGTGCCGGCTACTCTCCAACCTACAACCGCACCAGAGCCAACCGCAACGTCAGCAATTCCACTCGACACGGTGCCTCCGACAACTGATGCACCAACGGCACCACCGGTGCTGACGGTACCAGAGCCTACACTGACAACCGCCCCGACCACTCTTTCCCCAGAGCCAACAACTGCACCAGTGACGGCTGATCCCCTGACCACTCGAGCTCCAGAACCTGTGACGACTGCTCCTGTGACGAGTGCTCCTACGACGAATGTCCCGACGCCATCGAGTGTCCCGATCAGCACGACGATCACTTCTGCTCCGATGACGAGCAGCCCGACTGCTTCGCCATCTTCGGTCCCGATGGTCCCGCTGGTTCCAGCGACCACGAGAACTACACCACCACTGACGGCGTCGCCAACGACCTCCCCTCAGCCTTCTACTGTCCCTGCGGTGCCCATCGTTCCGGCGAGAACGCCTGCGCCGCCAACAGCAGCACCAACAACGAGCGCACCGCCAGTGACGGCAACACCAGTCGTGCCAGTCGTCCCTCTCACGGCAGCTCCTGTGTCAGTGGCACCCTCACCGACTCCGCAGCCATCTTCCGCCCCTGTCGTTCCGGTCGCAACCACGACAGAGACGCCCGCTCCGCTCGACACTGCTGCACCATTGCCTACGGATGCTCCAGTTCCAGTTCCAAGCAATGCCAGTCCATCGACAACGCCTACTGAAACGCCGGTGACAGTCGTACCTACAGCCTCAGTGAGCGTACAGCCTACTGCCACAGCTTCAACACCTCAGCCGACGTCGACGCTCGCACCGTTGACTCCAGCGCCGACTGACGCCCAAGTCCCTGCTGCTCCAGAGCCGCCTGTTTCGAGTAGTCCTCCACCACTGAGTACACCGGTTGCTCCCATCAGCACTGCTCCTCCTAGCGTGACGAGTGCACCAGCGACACAAGGACCTGTGACCGACCCGCCCATCGTGACAGTCACCAATGGCCCAGTAGCTACTCCGTCTCCGACGGACACCCCGATAGCGACAGCCGTGGTGACTTCCTCACCTGCGACGCCACCACCAATGACGACTGTGACGACGGACGCGCCTTCCTCGTTGAACCCGAGTACGACTGAGCCGATAGCGACGAGCCTCTCCCCTGTCCCTACGGGCACGCCCGCCTCGACGGTGACAGTGCCGTTGCCTGCGACTCCAACTCCGCCACCAGTGGCTTCACTTCCACCAGTCCCAACATCCTCCGTGCCGACGGACCCTCCAGTCTCGACACCTCCGGCGACTCTTTCTCCTCCGTCGACACCACCCACTGAGACAACGTCTCCAATGTCGAGCAGCCCTTCACCAACACCAGCGTTTCCCATCAGTGATCCACCGTCGACAACTGTGGCTCCTGATGGGTCAGGCAGCCAGCCGTCTACCCCTGTGAGTGCGACGCCAAGCAATGGGCCCACGCCGTCATCCGCTGCGAGCCAATCACCACAGCTACCCACAATACCCAGCACGACGACGACGACGCCTGCAGCAGCGACTTCAGCGGATTCAGTAGCACCTGGTACGATTCGACCCATGGAAGACAACGTGGGAGCCCCTTCTGAAGAGCGTACGATTAGCGATGCACCACTGACTGCCGCCCCTGTCGTGCGAGGCAACGTGCCGGAAGTTCGATCCAAGGCCGCTCCTGTCGCGAAGAAGGATGCAATTGCGAGACAGTTCGCTAGCAGCCCCATCGCGGCGACCCCTGCACCGTCGAAGAGCCGCAGTGCAGAGTCCTGGGCGCCTCAGCCGAGCGAGAAGGATAACAATGGCACTGCCATCCTCGATGAGACGCTAGTGGACTACACCTCTGCACCAACCAGCATGCGCGACACACTGGTGGGCTCAGCCAATTTGCTCGTGGCCAGTGCGGTCACAGCGAACGTCATCAGCATCGCGATCACCGCTGCCACGTCCGGGGCCGTCACTGTGTCGGGAGCCATCTCCGGTGGAATCGCAGGTATCACGGCCACGCAAGGCCTGCTCGTGCCCGGCCTCGGAGGGGCAGCAGCCGGGGCGCTTGGCCATGTCGCGATGCCCGCAGCGGACTTCGGTGCACTGTTCATGATGCTCAACTACCTGCAGTTCATCGCCTCCGCCAGCCACATCTCGTTGCCCGGAGCCCCTGACTTCTTCCACCAGTTCACGGACTCACTGGGCTGGACTGTGTTGCAGCCTTCGTCCTCCTCCAGCCACGCAGCGACGGAGAAGATGGGCGTGAACAGCACGAACGCAGGCAATTTCACGGCCGCAGACGGCGACATCATCGCCGGCGTGTTGGCGTACGCGCAGCGCGTCAACATCAAACCTGAGGAGCTGTTCACCAAGACGATCATCGCGTTCGCCAGTGTTGTTGGTGTCGTGGCTGCTGTCGTCGCGATTATTTACACGCTGGTGCGGTGCATCGCCAGAAAGCGACTGGAACTGGTGATCCAGCGGCTCAAGGACCTGCCTCGCGCCAAGCTGCTCATGCGGCTGCTCACGCAGTCGTGTCTGTCGATCTGCCTCATGAGCGAATACGCGCTCAGCATGACCAGTTCGTTCCAGATGCGATACTTCCAGCAGAACCAGAGAGGCTACGGAGCCTTCGCCTCGGCCACGGCCGCTCTCATCATCGTGTGCTTCGGCCTCATTCTTCTGGGCGTCGTGAAGCTCTGGCGAAAGACCGAACTGCAGCTCGCAGACCCGGACTTTAAGTTCGCGTGGGGGGCGTACTACAAATACTACCACTTCGAGAACCGCTACTTCTTCGTGCCCAAGATGGGCGCGGAGATCCTCAGCGGCGTGATCATCGGGCTCGTGAGCGACGTGCCGTCGCAGCTCACACTTCTCATGGGGCTACAGCTCGCGATGTTCCTGTTCACGGTCGAAAGTGCGCCGTACTCGATGACTTTCCAGACCGTGTGCTCGTCCACGGCGTTCATCATGAAGATGGTCACCTACGCGCTCATCAGTTCCTTCCTCACGTCGTCCACGGAGGCGGGTGTGCGCGACTTCGTGGGCACGCTGGTCATCCTCTTGCAGGTCACGTTGCTACTTCTGTTCAACTCGCGGCAGTTGTACATCCTCTACAAGCAGATGCGATACCTCATCGCGATGCGGCGTGCGCGGCGCAAACTGAGCAGCAAGCAGACCGACAGTCGCACAAGTCGCGAGTTTGCGATGGACAACGAGGATCAGAGTGAGCAGCAGCACACGCGACTGCGGACGTCGTCCTTTGGAGACCAACACAAATCATTCACACCAAAATACGACGGCACGCCAGGCGCGTTCGGTCTATTGCAGAGCAAGCGCCACGCGACGGAAGCCACGCCGCGGCCTCTGCCAGTCTCGGCAGCCTAATTAACGTCAACAAACCTTCTCCTACGGCCGACTGCCCGCCAGCAACTGGTTCATGCGTTCGTCGAGCGCATGGATGTTGGCTTGGAAGATCTGCACGTTCGCCTGGAGACTCTGTTCGATCTGTACATGCGTAACGATAGAGTGAATACACACACATCCATGCCAGCACCACGTTCAAACTCCTGATAGAGAGACCGCGCAATAGTGCTTACGTTTGCCAGGAGACTCGCGTCTGACTCGAGCAGCTCGTTGAGAACGCCCTGCGACTGCTCGATCTTCTTGACGCGTGCGCTCAGATCCAGGCTCTCGTCGTGCACGGCCTTGAGCGTCACGAGGCGATCCACCAGTGCCGGCACGGATGCCGCTACGTCCTGCACGCTGTTGAGCTTCTCGTAAATCTGCTGGATCTTCTCGCGATCGGCCTGCGCAGTGAGAGCTCCCTGGACACTGGGCGAGTCCTTGAGCTTGTGCAGCAGCGTGAACTCGTGGACAAGAGCGGTCGTGCGGCTCTTGATCGCGTCCAAGTTCTTCTCGTTCAGCATACCCACGCGCTTGTCCAGCTCATCGATCATTGCCGACAGGGAAAAGTCTCCACTGCTAGCTGTCGAACGGAGTCCGTCGACGTGGAGCTGCTTGGGGTTCGTCGCTCCGATGATCTTCTCTAGGGTCGCGAGCCGCGACTCGAGCATCAACACACGCGATTTCGCATCACGGTCCACAGCGTTAAGCTCTCCGTTGCTGTAGATTTCGTACACGATCGGCGCCTGTGAGCCGGCAGCGGCACCAGACACAGAGCCCTGCTGCTTCTTCAGCGCCTCGATCTGAGCAAAGAACTTGGTGGTGAGATCTCGCTGCAGCGTCGCAGCAGCGTCCGCCCGGCCACTCGACAGCGACGCCGGTGCCAAGAAGGGCTGAAAGTTCGCGTTCTGCTCCACGGCCTTGAGGTTGAGCTGCAGCGTGGCCAGGCCTCGCATGATCTCGCTGTACTCGGCGTCCTGCGCCGCATCGACAACCACCGCGGCGTCGGTCTTCGCAGTCGCGGCGCTGTCTGCGAGCAGCGACAAGTCGCGCTCCAGCTCCTGCAGCTCCAGCGTCAGACGCGTGAAGCGCTGGAGCGGAGACTCGAGCGGCTTGGCGTCCGCGGGCGTCGGCGCGGCCTCGAACTCGGTCTGCTTGGCCAGCGGCGTCGGCTCTGATCAGTCCATGGCAAGCACATCAGGCTCTCCTGCGACGAATGACCCATCCACAATAGCAAGAGCACGCCACGTACTGTACACCTTGCCCATGAAGACCTCGAAGGCGTGGTTGGGCAGCACGGCGGCCTCGTCCAGCTCCATGTTGGCCCGGTCGTAAGCGCCGTGGGCCGCGGCGTCCTCGGGCGCGTGGAGCGAGGAGCTCCCACTGCTGCTGCTGTGGCCCACGGCCGCGTACGCCTGGAAGGTGACCTCCGGGTCGGGCGTCTCGAAGACCTCGGCGTTCATCGTCTGTGGGTCCCACGCGCGGCTGCGGCGCTTGTTGCTGGTCGGCGGTGGCGTCGCGATTCGCATCTGCATTGTGCTAAGGAGAAGGCCATTTGCGTAAGGGGATCTCTATGTGGTACACACCAGAAAGGACATTTTGGTGTCCACCACACCAAATAGAAAAGACTTCAACTGCGAATCCAGCTGAGACCATCAGACAGAGAAGAAGAGAGAAGAGAGAGATGGCGACGGAGACGGCGCTGCGAGTGCGGTGGTTCCTGGCGCTGGGCAGCATGCTCAGCGCTCTGCTGGTGGCCGCGCTGCTGCTAGAGAGCGCGGCGGTGCGCGTGCGGCTTGTGCGAACGGAGACGACGCCCGTGTTCCTGCCGTCGTTCGACATGGCCATGTTCCACGCCTCCTTCGCGCCGTACAAGACGCAGGACGAGGACGCGGCAGCGACTGGCGCGAGGCCCGTGATGCGGTTGGTGGAGACGCTGCCTGTGGGCGACTTCGCGCTGCAGTCGACGCTCCAGGCGACCCACGAGGCGCTGCTCAACCACACGAACAGCGCGAGAAGGTCCATCGATGTCAGTGCCATGTACTGGAACCTGCTGGGCAAAGAGGACCACGCGGTGTTTCCTGATATGGACATGAAGCGATTTGGTGCCGATCGTGGCGACCAGCTCTTCCAGGCACTAGTAGCCGCTGCCGGTCGTGGTGTTTTGCTGCGCATCGTCACGGCAGGGGACTCGGTGGGTGGGCTTCCTGAGGAGCTACAGATGCTGAAGAAAGCGTCGCCGCACAATGTGGAGATCCACCAGTGGAGCGGCTCGGACTGGTACGGCGGCGGCATTCTGCATCAGAAGCTTTGGATCTTCGACCGTCAGCACGTGTACGTTGGCAGCGCGAACATGGACTGGAAGTCGCTGGCGCAGGTGATGGAGATGGGCGTGGTGCTGGAGAACCTGCCGCCTCAGTCGCGGGTTCTAGATGACATCCAACGGCTCTTCAACGTCTGGTGGCACTGGAGCGAGCTTCAGAATACCACGTCCATCTACTACTCTAGTCGATTCCAGGCGAATCTCAAGGTTCCATCGTGGTCGAGCCACGTCCCAGCCCACGCTCGAGAAAAGGACCCCTTCGGGAAGCAAGGGCTCGCGGCCCACGGCAACGTGGACCACCAATTGAAAGCCGTGTTTGAAGATGATGTCGCAAGCGGTACGCACTCGCAGTTGTTCGTGGCGTCATCGCCCGTTGAGTCGACTGTGGAGCGGTCACGGACTTATGACGAGGACGCGCTGCTGTACACGATCCGATCCGCAACCAAGCGCGTGAGCCTAAGCGTCATGGACTTCACGCCCTACTCTATGTATGGCTTGGAGACCCACACGAATGCGTCGATCTGGTGGCCGGCACTCACGGACGCGCTACTGGCCGCTGTGTTTGCCAAGCCCGGACTCACGGTGCGACTACTGATCAGCCAGTGGCAGCACTCCCGCCACGCCATGTACGACGCTCTACAGGCACTAGAGGCACAGGCGTCGCTGTGCAAGAAACAGATCCGATGTGGCGCTGGCAGCAGCCTCGAGATCAAGATCTTCCGCGTGCCCGGCTGGCAAAACACTACCACACAAAGCAGCAACGCGACCCAGTCACTGCCGCAGTGGCCTGCGTACACGCGCGTGAACCACGCAAAGTACATCGTGAGCGACTCTCGCGTGAACATCGGCACGAGCAACATGGAGTGGGGGTACTTCTACACTACCGCCGGCATCAGCGTGAACACGGACCACGCAGCCACGCGCGCAGCCATGGAAGCCGTCTTCGACCGCAACTGGCAATCGCCCTACGCAGTGCCGCTCAGCGCCATCACGCAAGACCTCACATAGTGCTTCGTGCGAGTCTACACATCCCAGGGCTCCAACTTTGCTATCGTATCCTACTAGCAATACAGCAGTCATCACACCTACTTGGCGGATGTGCGAGTGCGTGTGTACTCGTCCTACTGTGCACTCAATCGCTACCCAAAATGCAGTCAGGTGCGTGCTCATTGGCAATCTTCTTACCGCTTTCACAGTGGGCGACGTGCTCAGCTGCGTTGTCGTGGGTAGCATCGTGCGCGTCTGCCTGGCATTGGCAAGCACGGTCAAGTGGACTCGCGTTGAGACTCGGCGACCAGCTCCAGTGACGTGTATCCATGTCCTTTCCGGTCGAAGCTCTTGCAGAATGGGGGTGAGGTTTCCTCATTGAGCAACTGCTTCAGTGTTCTCTGTAGGTTCAGTTCGGGACTTTGTCATTTGGTTGCTAGATTAAGGTAACGTCACAAACTCAATGTCGATAATCCGATTGCGACCCTGTCGATAATGGTGACGCATCAATGAATGTTGGTAAAACCGGCGAGAATGACGGTAAGATCGTCTGAGCTCTTGGGTTTCGAAGCTCTCTGTTTGATGTCCATCATCTCCATCTCCGTCGCCACTTTCCGATTGGCGCGCGCGGATTGGCGAGCCACCGGTGCCACTGTCAGCTCACGGAGCGAACCCACGGCGTCTCGGCCGCGTGTCACCCCTCCTCCCGCGACTTGCATCTGCTGCAGACGCGGACGTCGCCCGCTCTCCTGGGCGGATCTTCCGTCCTTCTCTCTGCTTGAAGACGCAACCGAGACAAGAGCGTGGTGTAGATGGATGAACTGGGTGTCAAGAGACCCGCAGAGATCTAGAGAAGCTCTCTCTCTCTCTCTCTCTCTTTGGTCCAGCAGAGAGGAGTGCGGACAGCGCCGGCGCCGTCGTCTCCATCGCTCATTCCGCAATCCTCCTCCGACTGCACCAGCGGGGGGGGGGGGGGGGGGGGGGGGGGGGGGGGGGGGGGGGG
>JAADVE010001132.1:0-10364 GCA_023334595.1 Pythium utonaiense | reverse complement strand
GGTATTTGATTTCCCAGAAATGATTTGTTTTTAACCAATCAAAACGTGGAATCAACTCCCACGAGGAGGTCATCAGGTCGTGCGTGGCAGCGCAGAGGTCTGGGTCTCTGTGCCAAAATGGAGATCACGCTCGCTGCGTTGACCGCTGCTCATCGCTCTATTCGTGTTCGGGGCGAATCCGCTCGCTCCTGGGTTCTGCGCTGTCGCTAGGTCTACTGATGGGCCCCGGTGTCAGCACCGAGATGATGAGACGCGTTGTGTTGCCTTTCTCGCAGTAGCGTGGCGCCTTGTTTCGGCTGATGGTCCACAACAGCAGGGAAAAGCTGTGCGGCTGAGCAAGTGCACGCCTTCGCTGCCAGCAGGCGTGCGGCTGGCTGGTGATGACGCCTCCCAGAGGCCATTTCACCTCGTAGCGGAGACCGTCACTTCTTCTTTTTAACGGCGTCCAGTCTCGACTCTAAGGGGCACTTCGGCACACCGAGAATGGGCGACTTCTTTCCTCTTCGAGACGGGTACTTCAAGCCGCTGCTCCACACGCCAGAGGAGCAGGCGCAGTGGAAGAAGCAAGTCGTGGAGCTGGTGGAACGCAGCCTCGATGAAGAGCAGCCGCTACTCGCGTCGCATTACGAGCGCGTCGACCAAGACCAGTGGAAGCTGATCAAGACCAAAGACCAGCTTCGTGTGTATCGGCCGCGCAATGGCGCGACTCAAGGCGACGTGACCAACGCGCCATGCGTTCTCGCCGTGGGAACGATTGAAGGCACACTGGAGGATGTGATCTACGGCATCCATAACACGAGCACGCGCGACATCCGCGTGACACGTGCGTTTCTCAGTGACACAGCGTTGGACTCGGCGGTGCTCCACGTTTTTGAGAACGGCACGGAGGACGACCCTTTCCGGAGCTTTGCGCTCAAGTGGAGAGCTGTGGAGACACCCGTGGGTGCTCTGGTGAAGGACCGCGACGGCTGCGTGCTTGAGTACATGGGCATCGATCGCGACTCCAGCGGCGCGCGCTATGCCTTCCAAATCTCAGAGAACTTTGATCACCCGGTATGCCCGCCATTCACAGCGCAAGGAGTTGTACGAGCCGATGTCCACATCCGTGCGATCTACCGGGAGCTTGGTGGTGGTCGAGTCGGTGTATACTTTCGGGGCGTGTATGATATGAGCGGGCACTTGCCAACAATTCTTGCGAGCTGGACGGCCGCTGCAGTGGCTGTTTCGTTGAGCAAGAGCGTCGAGTGTGCAGAGGCGAAGAAACTCACAGCGCTTGCTCTCTCGCGAGAAAACATGAAGACACGTGCGACGCGTCCGCGGCGTGGGTCGTTCTCATCCTCTGTCTGTTCGATCTGTGGCGCCAGCCCGTCGTATCTCTCTAGATCCGAGTGCCAGGTTTGCAGTGCCAGCGTGTGCTCCAAGTGCTGCTCTCGCAAGTTCCTACTGACTGATGCGACCAAGATCAAAGTCAATTGTTGCAAGCAGTGCATAGTCGATGCAAAGCACATCCCTGTGGATGCACGGCTGCCATTGAAGCTCGCGTCGTCCGCGCAATGGATCCGATGTGGGCTCATTGCGCGTGAAGAGCATCATCATACTGCGCGAGTCCCCGTCGGTTCCAAAACTTCGCACGTCATGCCAGCTCCAGTGCACCCTGACGTTGAACCAGTCGTGCGAAACGGATCTCCACGCTGGATTCCAGCGAATGGGTCCCACCACGCTGGCAGTCATGCAGCTTCCGCTCCATATCCATCGCCGCCGCGCACGCACTCACTCGATGTAACGGATCCTTTCGAGGACGACGAGCACATCTCTCCATCGTCAGACATCGCTCCAACTTACGCAACTGGAGACTCGCTTCACGCATACCGGTCAGATCTGTGGATGCGAATGCAGCAGCTCCGCGTTACGGCGGAGAAGACCTACCACATCACGAAGGAATCGAACAAACTCATGGGCATCGACTGACGGACGGCCCACGACGCCGGGTTTCCACCCCGAGAAGCACGCGCCCGTGCTCCAACAACGTCGGCCTGACCGACAGACAGACCGACGCAGAACCCTGACGCCAGTGGAGCCCAGCGCGTGACGTCGATCTCGCGATGGTGAACGTCAAGAGATGACTGCGTGTGTCGATGTCGCCAAGAGCAGAATCAGCCAATCAGATCGCGTGAATTGAGACCCATCTTTCTATTTATCTCCGTCTCACTTCCCCGACGGCAGCTGTTCTAAAAAATCGAATGAGACCTGTCAGCCTTCAGCGCCGGCAGCTGCGCATGCAAATCTGTGGAGTCCCGGCGTCCATCAGAACTTCATGAAGAGCTCCACGATCATTGTTGCAACGTCAATGCTGGTGATCATCCACTGATATCCACTGGATATCCACTTCACGTCGGATGTGGCGGTTGCGGTACGGTGTACAGTTCAGTCTTAAGACATTCGGAAGGCACGGACGGCAAGCCAGGCTGGCCAGTGCCATCGTTTCCAGCGTGTGGCGTGCACGTCTTTGAGTCTGGCGTCGGCAATCGCACGCCAGAGTGTCGTCACCGTCATCGGTGTCACAGCAGTGCACCAGTGGCAGTAGTGTGGCCATGATGGTGGTGATTGCGAGTCTTCGAAACCCTTCACGCCGTGCCCGTCACACGTCCGAGGACAAGTGCAACAGCCGAGTGTTTGCTGTTGCGTGGGCCGCTCCATTGAGATTGTGCCTGCGTTCCCGTGTTTGCTCACGCCAGGCGTTTGGTTTGGGCGGGACCCACGACAAGCGATTGATTGCCTCCGTTTTCGGTGCCATCGTCAGTCGTCACAAGTGAAAAAGAACCCGCTCGTGCACAATGAACGTCGCGTTTCCATTGCGTGACGGCTACTTCCGGGCGCTCCAGCCTACAGTCGAGGAGGAAACACAATGGAAGGAGCATGTCCAAGGTCTCGTCAACCGGAGCCTCGTGGAAGAAGCTCCGTACTTCGCTTCCGACTATGAGAGCATTGATCGCAGTCAGTGGAAGCTCGTGCGTCGTAAGGATCAACTCCGCGTCTTCAGCCCTCGTTCAGGCAGCTCTTCACACGCTGTGCAATGCCTTCTGGAGATCGGTACGATCGAAGGCACCCTGGAAGATGTGATCTATGGTGTGCACAACTCCACCTCTCATGACATGCGTGTCACAACATCGTTTCTCAGTGCCGACGCCCTCGACGCAGCCGTGCTTCACGTCTTCGAGAGCGGTTGTGAAGAAGATCTCTTTCGCAGCTTTGCACTCAAGTGGCGTATTCTCGAAACACCTGCCGGCAGCCTCGTGAAGAATCGCGACGTGTGCGCGTTGGAGTACATGGGCATCTCGTATGACTGCAGCGGCAAGCGGTTTGCATTTCACATCTGCGAGTCCTTCGAACATCCCGTTTGTCCGCCATTTAATCCGCAATGCGTCGTCCGAGCAACCACTCAGACGTGCATCATCTATCGCCAGATCAGCCCACGGCGTGTTGGCGTGTACTACCGATGTGAATTCACTTCGGGAGGTCGCATTCCACTCTTCCTCGCACGGTGGACGACTGCTGAAGTTGCTGTTTCCATTGGTAGAAGTGTAGAGTGTGCTGAAGCCAAGAAACTCACGGCGATCGCGCTCGCGACAGCTGAGTCCGTGGGCCTGGACGGGTATGAGCTAACCGAGCGGCTTGGAAAACGAGACCGAGTGCGCAGTGCAGACGCTGTGCGAAGCTGCACGATCTGTGATCACACCGTGTCCCACAAGTCGCTGTATACATGCCCAGTGTGCCGCGTAGCGGTGTGTGGCAAGTGCCGATCGCGCAAGTACTTGCTGTCCGACGAGGGTAAAATCCAAGTGTCATGCTGCAAGGAGTGTCTCGTGGTCGCCAAAGGCCTGAAGGTGGACGCGAGGCGTCCTCTTGCGATCATCTCCGCTGCCCACTGGCACTCTCACGGCGTTATTAGGTCTGCTGATGCGCACTCGCTTTCACGAACCAGCACTGACGTGGACCCAATCGATGCGTCCCCACGTCTTGGGCTGGACCCGTTGACGACAGTTGTGGAAGAGGGAAGGCGTGGACAAGCGAGAGCGAATAGTCCCCGATCTGTCAGCTCCAGTTTCGAGACCGACTCGAGTCGACGCAATGCAATTCAGCGGGCGAATGAGAAGCAGAGAGCCCGCGAAGACGTGTACGACCTGCTTGCAGCCATGTCCACTACAAGCGAGGACACCGTGACATCCATAGCATCGCGAGAAGAAGGCAGAACATTTAGCAGCGATTCAGTGGATGGAGAAGACCGGTCGCCTCCTAGCAAGGCATCGACACCAATGGTGCGAACGAGTTCGACGGAGACTCGCGTCGCTATCGCAGGACTGCCATTATGGGAGCAGATCCAGCACCTACGACTCACAGCCGAGCACACGTATCGTATGACCAAGCAGCAGAGTGACGAGTGGACTACTACGCCCAAGCCTCGCCTCACCATGGGCGTGCTGGACCAGTAACGAACTTGTCGATGCCATTATTCTCACCACACACAGACAATAATAATTGCCGACGGTACGTGTTACCGTGCACGCTATCTGTTCATGGTCTCCGTGCCCCATGGCTTCGTCTCCAGTCAGTTCGCCAGCTGGCTGGATGCGGCCTGAGCTGGCTTGGCTCTTGCGCCGAGTCACCTCTGGCGCACTTGGCTCGGGAGTGGGATCTGTTCCTGGCGGCTCGTTGCATCATCCAACGAGGCTCGCCCTGCGAAGCTGAGCTCCCGGTGGACCAGCTCCCGGGGTTCCGGATCACCATCCCGCCAGTGCCCGGTGCCAAGTGAGACTTCGTGAGTCACGGTGGAAGGTCTCCGATACCATTACAGTAGTATTGCGTGCTGATCGCAATAATGTATCATTCTCTCTGTCGATTTGCAATGGGATCGCATTGGCTTGGAGGATGCGAGCCAGCGAAAGACAGTGAGAGATTGGGCGGCGCCACATCGCAATTGACTCGAGTCGTTGCAACGCAGCGCGTCAAGTTGTCTCGTGTCGCAACGTTGGGGCGCAGTGCACTGCTGCTGCAGTGAAGCCTGCTCATCTTTCGCAAGTGCACGATTACACTGTGGAGTGCCGATCGGAGCTGCTCGTCGTGTCCGTTCGAAGATTGTCGAGACTGGAGCTGGTGTCCAGTCCAATCTAGTCCGCGCGATCATTCACCCACAAAGCGAGGGTCCGGGTCCCTCCCTTGCCCGTCAATCCATTGCCAGCACGAGAACAGATCGCACCAGCCAGGCGGCTCACACCAGACAGCCTTCCGCGGCGGGGGACCGCAGAGTGAAAGAGTGCCGAGGACGAGATGAATGTCTCGTTTCCGCTGCGCGACGGCTTCTTCAAGCCGCTGCAGTGCTCTCCAGAGGATGAGCATCGCTGGAAGCAGCAGATGACCGACCTGCTCGCCGTGACGCTCCAAGAAGAGAGACCATACTTTGCGTCCAAGTACACCTTCGTCGACGGCATGCAGTGGAAGCTGATGAAAGAACGAGACCAGATCAAGGCTTACCACGCGCGGAAGTCGCTGCTCAGCCGCAGCTCTGGGAGCTCACAAGCCGTACTTGCCATCGGTACCATCGAAGGCACGCTGGAAGATGTGGTCTACGGCATCCACAGCGTGACGACTACAGATATGCGAGTGACGACTCGCTTCTTGCGAGACAATGCGAAGGACGCTGCCGTGCTGCACGTGATTGAAAATGGATCGGACGAAGATCCCTATCGCTCCCTGGCTGTCAAGTGGCGCGTCGTCGACACACCTGGCGGTGGCTTCGTGACCAAGCGAGACGGGTGTGTGTTGGAGTACATTGGCATCGACGTGGACGACAAGGGCGAGCGATACGCGTTCCACTTATCAGACAACTTCGACCATCCCGTGTGTCCTCCCTTCAAGTCCAAGTGTGCTATTCGTGCAAAGGCCCACTCCAGGATCATCTACCGCCAGCTCAGTCGCACGCGCGTGGGTGTGTACTTCAAAGGAGAGTTTGATCTGGGTGGTAAGATTGCCAGCTCATTTGCACGGCGCTCCGCAGCCGATATGGCTATTGGCGTCGCGAGAAGTGTGGCCTGTACGGAAGCGAAGAAACTCACAGCACTGGCACTTGCGACGAGCCCGATTTTTCACCAGCATCTAGGTGCCTTCCTCTCCACGCTCAGCACCTCCTGCTCCATCTGCACCAATAAGCCAAGATACCTCAGCACCAAGACGATGTCGTGGTGTAAGGTTTGTGGGGCGTCGGTGTGTTCGACGTGCCGCTCTCGTAAGGTTTTGTTCACAGACGACAAGCAGATCCGTATTTCCTGCTGCAAGCAGTGCCTCGTTGCCGCGAAGCACATCGACGTCGATCCCACTCAACCTATGCGCCTCATCTCAGCTGGACAATGGCTTTCGCTGCTGCAGAACCAGTCAAGTACAGCTTATTCTTCGGACGGCATGGGGTTTGCCCGGTCTCACGGCCTCTCAGAGTCGCGGTCGCACACCATCGCGTCGCTAGCTTCGTCTTCGAGTCCAGCGCTCTCTATGGACGCCTTTGACAGTCTTCTGACGCCCATGTCCACAACGACATCTGAAGACAGCCAGGCTTACGATGACAATGTCGCCGTGCTGGAATCATCTGACATGGCATCCGTGCTGGAAGAAGAAGAGTACGAGGAGATCCCGACGCTAGGCGGAACCCGGTGGGAGGCTGGTTTCCGGTTCAACCGCAAGATCAGCGTTGATGACGTCGTCGAGCCAACTCCTCAGTTCGCCCGATCTGCAATCACGCCAGCCGTCTCCAAGAGTGAAGCGCAGGCCGCGATCCACCGCGAAGCCGATCGAATGTCGCTCTACTCGCAGATGCGACGTTTGCAAGAGCAAGCTGAAGATGTGTACTCCCTGACCCAGGCCAACGGATGGGAGTTCCTGGGCCAAAAGGCCTCCTCTTCCTCCGCTTCGTCCATGCGATCCACGGCAGTTATGTCCACTGCGAGTTACGCGTCAACGTACAGCCACCCCAGTATCGGATGAGCGGCATGACTCCGCCCTCCGATAACAGTACCTCGTCTTGACCTAAGTGCGCATCCTCTGAATCCCGAGCGAAGCTCCAGACGTCTCAGGTCTGTGGAACACCAAGTCATCAGCACAGGTCTCGAAAAGTATCCTTGGAGTGTCGACACACATCCATGTGACAGAGTCCCGTCTCCGAAAGCTGACGCAAGAATTCACACGCTGCCTCACTGATGCAGCCCTCAGGCGTGGTCGAAGCAGCCCCACTCGACCCGCAAGACGGAAGATTAGCGATCCAGGCTCGTCAACCGCCCGTCCAATGGACCCCTGGCGACCAGTAGAACACTGAAAGAGAGCAAGCAGAAGCCTCTGTGTCTTGGTCACGCTGTCGTACGCTTCAAGGAACGCCTCAACCGAGTGGGACCGAGAGGGAACGAATACCTGGCATGCAGTGATCTTTGAAGATCGCAAGTCCGTGGCCGTGAACAGTTGGATTATGGTAGCTTTTTCAAATCTAACTAAACGAGCTAAACCAGCAAGTTCTCTTTTTCGAATGAGACGTTCTATGTTTCCATACAATTTCCCAGTATGCCTAGTGTGAAAACACGCCAAGATGTCGTAAATGCTGGATTAAATCACCACTTATGATTACACGATCCATTATCTCATGAACCGTGACCTTCACGGTGGGAGTTTGCGTGCATATCAGAGACAATCGCCAGTGGCCATCAGCTGACGCTGTATACACGTGTACAACGAGGGTAATCTGGCCAGAGCAAGGGCGTGTTCAACCAAACGGTCCGTTTAACGGAGGCCTCGCCAGTCACGGCCTCGTGTTTGAGAGCACTTTCCATTTTGTAAAAAGCCCGCAAGCCGCCTCGACAACGTCAAGACACTGGTGTCATGCAGGGCAGCAAGAAACCCAAATTCCCACTGCCCCGCGGCTACTTTGGAAAGATCGAGTTCTCTAAGGAGCAGCAGCAGCAGTATCGCGAGCTGTGCGAGGCCCAAGTGCAGAAGGCCCTGGAAGACGAGCGCCAGTTCGTCCAAAGCCGAAGGCAGGTCGACAAGGAGCAGTGGAAGTCCGTGAAGTCGCAGCACTCACTGCAGCTCTACCGTCGCCGTGATGGAGGGTTGTTCGAGAAAGATGGCAAGCCCAGTATGATCGCTGTGGGCCGTATTGAAGGATCGATTGAGGACGCTCTGTACGGCTCGTATGACCAGACGGACGAAGAGGTCCGCATCACGGCAGAGTTGATCGAAACTTACTTTGCCGACGGCACCGTGCTCAGCACGATGGAACGCGGATCACCAACGGATCCGTATCGCGTCTTGAGCATCAAGTGGATCCTCACCCCGTTTCCGGTGCCTGTTCTGATGCCCGACCGAGACTGGATCCTGCTGGAGTCAATGGGTATCGCCCACGACTCGAACGGTCAACGGTATGGATATCACACTCTCAAGACGGTGGAGCTACCCGAGTGTCCTGTATTTCCCGAGGTCATTCGAGGAACGATGTGGTACACGTTCATCTACCGAGATGCGGGTAACGGCACGATCGACGTGTTCTCGCAGGGCTTCTTCGACTGCCTTGGCGATCTCATTGACGCTCTGACGATCGTCGGATCATCACACATGTTCAACGGCGTCTTCAACTACATGAAGTCTGCCGAGGCCAAGAAGTTGTCGATCTTGGCCCTCGAGAACCTAGAGCGAAAAGTGCAACTCGGCCTTCCTCCATCTCCCGACGAGTCCACCATCCCAGCCAATGCTTCCTGCTCTATCTGCACGAAAGTTCGCAGCACGACACCGTTTTCATCGCGTCGTATGCGCATCTGCCGCATCTGTGACGACGTGGTATGTATGAACTGCCGGGTCAAGAAGAACATCTTGGTTGGACGCCATCGAATCAAGAGCAAAGTCTCTATCTGCCATCGCTGCATCGCCCACGCCAAGACGCTGGTTGTGAATCCTACCGACACCAAGTTCGAAGTCTCACGCGAGCTGCAGACTGTTTCCCGAGATTATGCTTCCTCCTATCCATCCACAGTATTCGAGACCGCACTGAATGGCCACCGAAGTCTGAACTCACATCTATCACGGCTTGAAGAAAGCGCGGACTTTGGTGGGCCTGATAGCTGGCCAGAAATGACGAGGATGACAGACGTGGAGAATGAAGGAGTGGGAGACGACTATTCCCAGTCACCACGAGTGTACGAGTATGATTTGCCAGCCCAGCGCGGACACCGTAGTGCGTCAGCACCCATCTCTGGTACATCCGTTGAGAATTCGTCATTGATCGACCGCATGAAGGAGCTGCAACTGGCTGCGAAACACGCCCAATATCTGACAGAAGCGAGCCGAGTGGCGATGCTCGAGAACAATATTCAAACGTAAGAAACTCTAATACTACGCGTAGCACAGAGGCTCGCACACAGTGGTGGTATCGGAAGAAGCTGTTCGCAGCTATGGGTATCGTACTGGACCCTAGTTGAAGGGGATATTCAGCCAGCGCGACTAGCGCTCGATGTCTCGGTCAGTGATGACCCCACGACTGTACTGGGATTCAACGGTTGTCCACACGGGTGTCCAGTGCAGTGATCGAGTCGGACAATTGGACCGGCAGTGGCATCCGCTCCGAACCGAGATGGGAGGGATCCAATGGGGAGGTTCCCATATCAGCAGCGCTGATTGAGCACACTTCGTGCTTCCTCCTCTACGCGTCAGTGCGTCCGAACCGACAGCTAACTAGTTGCAAGATATATAGCGACCTGGATGATTAAATGAGACCCCAACGACAGCCAGACCAATCAGGCAGGAAATGGAATGGGCACAGTCATCGACTGACGTATGAGCGCGAGGGTGTGCGCTCGCTTGTTTCCTATCCATTGCAAAGCAAGCTCCCATTCAATCCACACCAACGAAAAAGCATACGTGTTGTTGAAGGAAGCATCCTCGTGACTGGCGAGCTTGGCGTACAAACTGTGAACACCGATACCCGTGTGTACTCGATATCTCAGCAGGTTGCTTGGAGACGTCTAGACAACAATGCTCGTCCAGTCATCAACGGTCCCGGTACGATTTCAACTGTCGTTCGTGGAGGATGGGCCACTACGAACACAGGCACGTACCAGGTACATGCACAGTACTCCAACGACTCTATCATATCATCTACTCCGGAGTATGAGTGTCCGTGCGGCATGCCTGTCCCTCTGGGTTTGAGTGCCTGACCTGGATAGGTGACGGAGACCGTGGGATGGTGGATTGATCCGTTGATTGACTCGTGAAGGCCTATGATGGCGTGGCTGCAGGGAATGAGATGAGTTGCGTTGCTGTGTGCCTGGCAAACAGAGCGC
>JAADVE010001131.1:0-10373 GCA_023334595.1 Pythium utonaiense | reverse complement strand
TGGTAGAGTACTGCAAAGCTCACAGCGCACTGGAGTGTAGTCGTGAACCGGGACGCTCTGAAGCAGCATCGCTGACATGGATAAGTGCGATGAGTCGCACGATGTGAGTAGGACGATATCCATAATCAACGCTCCACAGTGTACGGACGCGACATCTTCTTCATGTATCCTACAGTGTCGGCACGTCCAAGCAGAGCCACATACACTGGCTCATCATGAACGACTGTCTGGGTTAAAATGGCTCCTGGAAGAATCCGGATTCTGGAAGTCGTGGAAACCGTGTCTAGGGTCTGGGACGGGATCCGACACACTGTCTCCCCCTCTTTTGAGGACACGACCCCTATCCCTTCCAGGAACCACCAGAACTTCGTAGCCAGGCCATTTGGGCACTGGAGTTTCGTGTCTTCAATCATAAATTATGGTGTTATTTGGTGGGGGGGACACTGAAAATCGTGTTCAAGGATCGTTTTCTGGAACTTGCGCGGTAGAGATCCGGTCCACCGCCTGGTGCTCACGTCGCCAACCTCCGAGTGTCAAGCTGGTCACGTTTACTAGATTCTCGAGCCAAATTGTGGTGGTGCGAACTGACGCGGGCGGTCGCGCGGTGACTGGGAACCAGCTGGGGAAAACCATTTCCAGTCAATACACCGTCAGAAGCAGTGTCCGTCTGGCCCACCAGCTGGCACCCCAGCTCTTCTGTCGCGCCAGCAGCTCTTTTCGTTCGGTCCTTTTCAGCGAACAGAGCCAACGTCAGGAGCTAAACCGGCTGGAAGCTTAATGCCCACCCACCATGCTTTGGAGGCTCCTCTGCGGTTTAGACCGAGCCTGCAATCCAGGGCCGATTATAGACCGCCTCCACCCTCATCGGTCATTCGCACATTTGCCATCTCCCTCCCAACAGCTCCTCCGCCAGCAGCTCCATCTTCCTACTCAACATGAAGGCTTGCACTGTGTTCGTCGCCTCGGCCGTTGTCGCCATGGTCTCCATTGACTCCGTCGTCGGTCTCGCCAAGTACCTCGATGAGATCCCGAACGGATCGAGCTTCGAGAAGGCTCTTGGCCACACGGCGGATGCTTACACCGCGTTCGGCACGGCCTTCTCCAAGGCCGGTGCGACCTGGACCGCCGACTTCTGCAAGGCCACCTTCCCAGGTGCGTCGATGACCAACGGCGAGGCCTTCGGTGACCCGTGCTGCACGTGGAAGAAGGGCGGTAAGGCCGACAAGACCGTGACGGCGTTTACCGACAAGCCAACCACCAAGACTGAGTGTGCGGCCGCTGCGGCTCCTGCTGCCTCCCCTGCCGTGACCCCTGCCGCTGCTCCTGCCACCCCTGCTGCGACCCCTGCTGCGGCCCCTGCTGCGGCTCCTGCCGCCGGTAAGGATGCGCCAGCTCCTGCCGGTAAGCCAGCGGCCCCAGCTCCAGCTCCTGCCGGCAAGCCTGTGGTGCCTGGCCCAGCCCCTGCTGGAAAGCCAAGCAAGTGCAAGGTCAAGGAGGAGAAGTCGTACGACGAGGACGAATCCAACACCGACGATGAGGAGATCGACTACTAAACGACAACTCAACCGTACCTCGGCTGGAATCGAACCAGACTGGGCGATGATTGATGTCTCCCTCGGTGCGTACAAGTCTCGTGCGGCCCATGTTGCGGCGTACTCCAGTCGAAGATCAAGTTTTGTATTCGCGAGGTAACTCGGCAATTTATTGTTTCATCTAGAAGTATGGTGGCAATGGAGCCATCATCTCGTCACAAGTATACTCTCATCCTCTACCAAAATGTAATCTTCTCATACGCAACGTGTTGGTTGGTTTGTTGTCGCTGGTGCTCTATTGATGGCATTACGATCGTCGTCTACACGCTGTGGTAGTCTGGGTTCGAGAAAGTGCTGGATAAATGCTGTGCCTGGACTTCCACTGTGTCGAGCTGTCGTACGGATGTAAGTCACAGGATCGTCAATGGATCTCGCCACGGTGAAAGCAAGTGGCCATTGCGTCCAGTGGCCGACTGCATTGAGTCCCTACCTGTGTGTCTGCGAGACGTAGCAAGAACCTGAGGACACATCGCACCATGAGAACGACGTGACCATCAATTGCACGCTATCCTCCATGCACAGACGTACTGGATACGCTCAGGATTCGTCTCATGGCGGTGCTGGTCGTACTCGAAGCGGAGTCGACGACGCACGTAGTCACGTCGGTCGCGCGACGGCATCTTTGACGCGGCCTGCTCCATGGAAACAAAACCATCCACTTTGTCACATGCCCAGGCAACTGGATGGGCAATGGCACTCATGCAAACTACGTACGCGGTAGATCGCGCGATAGAGTCGCAGCGCTTCGCTGCGCAACTCGGCCATTCTTGCCTCCTCCGTGGTCCTCGTCAATTGTGACCTCTCCATTATGGAGCTCCTCGCTTGTGTCCTATATTAGTTCTTTGTACTAATATACGTGGACCACACCACTATTCTAGGCCCCATTGCGTATCTTTTCCGACGTCGCGCAAGCACATCAAAACCAAACCCACAAATCCGAAAAGAGCTCCTCGTCCATGGCGCTCGTGTCGCTGCTTCGCCGCGTTTCCTCAATCTCCACTGCCTCCGCCGCCCTGCCACAGCGTTTTGCGTCGTCCCCTTTTGCTGTGCGTGCCATGTCGTCTGCTAGTGATGATAAGAAGTTCTTCGTGCTGCGCTACGAGTACGTCCCGGACATCCTCGAGAAGCGTGGCCCATTCCGTGCCGAGCACTTGCAGAACGCGCTGAACCTCAAGGCTGAGGGCAAGATCGTCATGGGCGGTGCGCTCGTGGACCCAGCGGACGCTGCGCTGATCATCTTCTCGACGAAGGACAAGCAGGAGATCGAGCAGTTCGTCAAGAACGACCCGTACGTCAAGAACCAGCTCGTCACCAGCTACTCGATCCGCGAGTGGATGGTAGTCATCTAAGCACCTCGCAAGGAGGCACTGACTACACCTACCTACAAGTGCATTCGTCGTGGAGGTAGCGTTGTCTGGGTGAGAGGTCGTTGTGTTCATTCTGTAGAAGTCCCCCGCACAGGATAATCTACAACACGTTTGTATGGCTGTTGATTCCCTGGGTGAGCCCCTGACTGCTTTGGACATAGATGTCGGAGTACCCTGGTACCTCAATGAACAATGGTGTGGTGTTTGGTGGCCCGTGCTGCATATGTAAGAAGGGTGCAACTCCAGACACGCTCGTGAGCCCCTGGTGGGGCGACCAAAGGATGCTACGGTATGCTCCGTTCAGCAAACCATCATCGACAGTATTCAGTCGAGATGATCCGAAGTGTCTGTTGCGTTGGCCCTCGCGATACAGAGTCCGTACAGATATGAATCAACACCCCATCGCCATTGTATTATCTCTTCACTTTCACGGCAGGGCAAACTTTTGACCCGTCAAGAAGCGGCGCATCATATCGAGCGCCGCCTCTGGTTGGTCTGTTGGAACGAGATGCCCGGCGTTTGTGACGACCACGTAGCTCATATTGCCGGCGGACTTGGCGAGTCCCGCGACCTTGCCATTCACAATCCACGGCCGTCGCTGCGCGATACGGTAGTCACTCGTGCCGGACCACGCAAGGCGGTCGATCATTCGCCCAACACCCAGGTTGTTGCAGGCTGATCCATCCATGTTGCCTGCGTAGAATAGAAAACTGTAGTTGTCCAACAGGTCTCGGAAAGTCTCGATGGGAATGTCGAGCATGGCGTCAGCTTGAAGATGGCGCACGAGTGCTGGAGCTTCCTGCGATGTCCCGTACGCGCCACCGTCAATAGACGTCCACGGCGTTCCCACCGGTACGTTCAAGGCTCGACGCACGTTGTCGTTGTTGAAGTACTTGGAGAGTGCGACCGTGAGATCGTTGAACGGGTTACCAGTCTTGCGGACGTCGTACACGAATGGGCTGCCCGCGTCCTTATTGATCTGCAAGTCCCATGCACCATTCGTTAGAACTCATACAGAACGACGGGGACTGCAGTGTGAATGACTACTTACCTGGTCAGAGACGGCTTGGCATACTTGCAATGCGTCGACATGACGTCCCTGGCGGTGCAGCTCTTCGCAGACGCTGATGTCCACGTTGGCCTTTTCGTACTGTTGCGAGTCGATGAGCCCGAGGGCGATGGCAAAGTCCGGCACCGAGCGCGTCTGCAGCACAGGCCACATGATGCCGTTGCCCACAGCTACACCACGCAGGTTCAAACGGATCTCTCCTGGCTCTCGATCCGTTGCAAAGCCGGCATTTTGCTGGTGGATATAGTGCGCGATCGATGGGACATACTTGCCCGCATATGACTCGCCACAAATGTACAGTGGGTTCAACGCGTACTCGGGATGGCGCTTGTAGAAGGCTTGGAGTCCTGTGTAAAACTGTGAGGCGACATCGTCCTGGGAAGATACGTAGCCGTTGTCGTCGCGTACTGAACCATAGCCCGTGCCCACGGGCTGGTCGAAGAATAGCATGTGGCCGAGCTTGGTCCACGAGTAGTCATGCGGGATGAGCTTGCCTTCGCCCGTGATCCGGTAAGGCCCGTTCTCCGTGAGTAGTCCAGTCATAGACGACGCGCCTGGGCCACCATTGAGCCACACGATTAACGGCGTCTTTGCATCGGCTGGAAGTGGCAATCGCGCCTCGAAAAACCAATAGAAAAGCTTCCCCACGGCTGCACGATTCACCGTCACGAGTCCAGCGTACTGCGTCTCGAGCGGTGCTCCAAAGCCAGGCACAAACACCACGCGATCGTTATGCACGGCTTCTTCCTGTACACTGATGGACTCTGCGCGTAGCGCCGATGTCGCTGCGTTTGCCGAGCGTGAGAACGCGGCGAACCCGTAGATGCTCATCAGCGTGACGCCGATGATGCCAGCCGCCACAACACCAGCGAGTCGAGCTCGACGCGTCACCGCACGCGAGGAGAGATCTAGATGGCGTTGCTTTCTATCCGTGGGCGCCATTCTAGCAGACAAAGTTGGAGATGCAGCCGTCCCGTCGCGCCACAGCGGCGTGCTTTCGTTCATGCTTCACGAGCTCTGCTGGGATGCGAAGAGCTACAGAAGCTGTACAGACACGCAGACAGACCCCAGAGGCAACGCGAGCGTCCCAGTGATGGAGACGCGGCGAATCAAATGAAGACGGGAACTGGATTGCAATTTGCAAAGCGCAGAGGAGCGCAATGGAAGGCGTGGCGCCAGTCGCACGACGCCAGGGCCCCTCTTGCAGTCCAGACGGGGACCGCGCGGCTTCGAATTTTGTGAGCTTTCTGCTTGGAGGATCTTTGTTCTCGATGACGGCGACCGATGACGGCGCCTGTGTGGGGTATGAGTACTGTACCACTTCGTCTAAATACGATGTTTTACGTGTTCTAAAGAAAGGGAGATTAGGTAGAAGGCGGGGGTGAGTAGCTTTAGGTGGAGCTTGTGAGCGCGGCATCCACCATGGCATCGAGTTGCTGGGCACGGAGCTTGGCGACGTTCATGCAGTCGTGCAGGGTTTGTGGGGCGAGCACGGCACCGCCTGGCTTGTGGACACCGGCGAGCTGTGGGGGTGAAAGGGATGTCATTTTTAGGATCAGTTTTGGGGGTTCCAAAAGATGCAAAATCTGGAAAGGGAGGCAGGGTGGCATGCATACCTGTTGCTTGGAGTTGTACGTGATGCTGAAGATGCTGCTGGACAGCGTCTCCTCCTCGCTGGTTGGGTCGATCACTACGCGGTTGTTGAGCACCGCAAACGTCGTGCCATAAACAGAATCCTGGAGCTTGAGCGGTGTGGCCTCTCCTTCTACAATAGTGACGAGTCTATCAGTCGATCTCCTCGCCAAAACAACTCATCTCTTTTCTTCATGGGCGACGAACCTGGCTGGAGGGTGACGACATGGTCGGCCTCGTTGATGGTGACGGCAGGCAGCTGCAGGGTCTTGAGTGCCGCCATGACTGCAATCAGCGACGCGTCATGCACGTTGCCATCGTGGTCGATACAGTAGACGTCGACAAGCAGTTTCCACGCCGACTTGCCGCGCTCGATACTCAGATCCGACATCTCCACGACGCGTGCGCTACCAGTCAGCAACGTCATTTCAGTCAACACAAGAGACCATGGACACTATCACCACCACAAGTAGCCACTAACCCGGTGATGATACGCAGAAGCTGGCTGCCGAGGCTCTGGGCTTCTTCTGATGGACGTCCGAGGTTGAAACGCGTCGAGCACAGCGGCGTGAGGTGCACCTGGACAGCTACACAAGGCCATCGGTATCAGTATCAGAAACGCGACCGTCAATGACACACCGATGGTGGAAACGAGACCAACGTACCGATCTCTCCTTGGTCTGGCAACGCGACAGTAGGCGTACCGACTGCGAGCTTGATGGCCGCAATCACCGACGTGCTGCCCACGCGCACGAGACTGGAGCTGGCGGCCGTGTGGATCACGTTGGTCTGGATGCTGACACTGCGAGCCGCGTCGAACTTGCGCGAATCTGGACGCACTCCATTATCGATACAGGTCTTGAGGTATTCCTGAGGGAAGAGCTTGCGGTAGACGTCGGCGTTGAAGGACAGCGGCGCCGCCGTCGGTGCATCCGTGATCGCCATTTTCAATGCGAGATACTCCGCGTCGTTTTGTACCAGTGAAGCCGTGGCCTGCGCGATGTGCCACACCATCTTCACACAAAGCACAAACGTTATGTGGCGTACACCAAATAAGGTATGTCCCGAATCCAACCAAAATGGCGCCACATTGTTTATCTCTATATTTCTGAAAACGGATTCATACTGTACAGAAGCGAAGGTTTCGAGGTAGCTGTGGTTTTCGATATTTAGGAATGAGAGGCAGCCACGCGCCATTTCCCTTTGAACAAAAAGTTGGCGCCATCCGGAGGTGCGTTCCGGCAGAGCAGTTTGGTTCCCTTGCGAAAGCAAAACGCGTTCCAGTTCCCGCGGTTTGTTGGTTCCGTGTCAGAACAGGTTTCCCGCCACCATGTTCCGTAGCGTCTCACAGGACGTCGAAAATGGCGGCGATGGCGCGAACAAACCGGTCATGAGCGTGGCGACGTCGCTGGCATTTGGCGCCGGACGCCGCCGCACACGCGCGCAGGCCAAGCTGGATATCGACGAGCGGCGAGCGCAGCTCAAGCGCACGCGAGAAGCAGTCGAAGCCATGGCGAAACGCGCACGAACGGCGGCTCCGAAGTCGCCCTCCGCCGGTCTCGCGACGCCCCCGCGTGCGAATGCGAATCGCGTGGTGATCGGCGCGTCGTTCGGCGGCAATTTGCCCGTGGAACGCACGCCCACAAAGGCCGACAGTACGCGGTCGCCGCCGTCGATCCGTCGCGCGGGGGTGGCGCCGCAGGCCGCAGTGCCGTCGGCGGAGAAGCGATCGATCGCGACGAAGGACGCGAGTGTGATTGTCGATAGCAACAACGACAGCAACGCCACTAGTACGGGCGTGAAGACGCGGCGCATGCCGTCGCGGGGCATCGCGCAGAGCAGCTCGTCGGGTGCGCACGGTGGGTCCTCCACGCTCACGCGCAAGCGCATGATCTCGTTCTCGCCGGAGCGTGCGGAACGTCCAGTGAATGAAGAAGCTGCTCGCCAGAAGCTCCAGCGTAACCTCAAGGCCACAGAGAAACTGCAGCTGCGGTTAGAAGGCATCCCGGTACGTACGCCCGAGAAGCCCGTGCTGCCTGCGAGCATGCGCACGCCACAGCAGCAGAGACCTGCGTCCCAGTCACAGCCACAGACCCCAGTGAGGCCGACGACGTCGCCGAAGACAGCGTCTGGCTCCGTGAATGCGCCGGTGAAGCCTTCTCCAGCCACGCTGGCGCCTCGCAGTGACACACCACCGTCCCAGTCCGAATCGCAGCGGACCCTTGAATTGCCCAGTGACGACGGAGAAGAACGGGTGCCCTCTCCATCGACAGCTACGGTCAACACTGCCACAAGTTGTAAGAAGGAGCTGGATTTTGCAGCTGCAGACGGCGATGCGGGGCCAGCACAGGCAGCACAGCACCAGGAGACCAAGCGTGAAATGCAGGAGGATGACGATGCAAGGTCTTGTGAGGAGGCTCCTGCGTGTCTTTCACAACCTTCTGAACCACAGTCAGCTAGTGTCGAGCACTCGGAGATCCCGAAGGACGCTGCGACCTCCACGACCATCGGCTTCGGGGAATCCAGTGAGCCGTTCACGAGCACGTCAGTAATTGAAGACGTGGGTCTCTTCAACTGTCATCATGACGTTGAGTTCACTGGTGGTGTGTACGGTGAAGGCACGGACGGCAAGGTCTCCGCTGCAATGGTGCGTGGGCAGAAGGTGGCTATCAAACGAGCCAAGCCCCATGAAGGGTTCCCAGAGGAAGAGGCCAAGCACCGCAGCGCTGTGGAGCTGTACTACTTACGACGCGTTCGCAATGTGCAAGGTTTCGTGCAGTGTCTGGGATTGTGTGATGCCATCGAGCACACGTGCATCGCGCTTGAGGTCCTAGACTGCAAGCTCAGTGACTATTTAAGAAAGTACGGCACCGCCAAGAGCGGTGGTTCGTCCAAGCGGCGATGCTTCACATTGTCGCTCGAAGCTACGAAGGGCATGCTCAAGCAGATCTGCCAGCCCATGATGGCACTCCACGACCAGGTGAATGTGGCTCACGGAGACCTGGCATGCCGGAATATTCTCCTGCGTCTACCCCCGAAGGGTTACGAGAAGACGTGGGAACCAGTTGTGAAGCTGTCAGATTTCGGACGCATCAAGACACCGGCCACGGAGCCACCGATCTTTGACGAAGGCTTCAGCTTCTACAAGAACTGTGACATTGGCAGCTTCGCGCGTGAGATCCTGTACCGGCTTCTCGTTGGGGAGATCGTGCCAACAAACTGCACCGAGACGCGCAACCTTCACAAGCACTTGCAGGACGTGGTCGTCGAGCGGATTCCTGAAGCTGCAAAGGAAAAACTCGGCCCTTTCTATCGGCTGTTCATGCGATGTGCTGGCTGGGGAGTGCGTCCATCTTTCCGAGAGATCGTGGAACACCTTGACGACCTCGAGTACTTCGAGACTACCGAGAATGGCTTCTTCCCACTCAAGCCAGCCAACGCTGTGAGTACGAGCAACAACGCGTCGCTGGAGACGGCCTCGTTCCTGTCTCCGACGATGGAAGCAAGCCGTCACAAGGCTCCGTCCAGCGACTCTAAGAACAAATACGAGACGCCAGCCACTGCTAACCCACGCAACGTTGCCACCACTACGACTACCGCCGGTTCTCAATCCATGAACGCGCCCAGCAATGGTCCACGTATGCTTCCAGGAAAGAGCTTCACGGATAACAACGCCTCGGGGGCTCAGAAGAAAACTGTCAATTGGCTCAAGGCTCGATCCGTGCACCCAGGGACCCAGCAGCTCACCAGCAAGGCGAGCAACATCAACACCACGCCGCTGGGACGTCCTGCTTTGCCCAAGAAGACACCCCCATCGGCTGGCGCCTCACGACGATCGTTGCAGATCCTCAACCAGATTCAGCAGCATCGACTCGAGAAGGAGAAGAAGAAGTGCTAAGGTTAAAAGGGTAATTATTATGGCTATCACACACCAATGCGTCTCTCCTTCTGGTCTCGAATGGCGTGAAGTTGAGCTCTCTCTTCCTCTCCCTCTTCTGCAATTGCAGCAGCGTCTCAAGTGAGCTCCAGCGGTGAGGGCTCCAAGGCATGATCCTCATGGTCATCAAGGTCTCGGAAAGAAAAGAAACTAAAGTGTAAACTAACGGTAATATTACGCCATAATGTGGAAGGAAAGTGTGCTGAGTGGCGAAGATACGCGTAAACTACGATCCGCTCACGAAGAGACGCACGGGACAAATGAAGAGCTCCGATGGGATGCGATACGATCATAGATATCAATCGAAAGATCCGCCAGTGCGTGTGGCATTCGCGGTCGTCACACACTGGCTGGAGTCACTGCCGCCATGGACGCTTCAGCAGCGGTGATCGATGGCAAGAAGTGCGAGCTGCTGTCCGGTGCGGAGACGTACGCGATCCAGTTGCTGCTGGGCGTGATCGCGTTCGCGACGCTGTGGTACAAGCGCCAAGTGGAGCGGCCGCGCCGGACGCTGGAGATCTGGCTCATGGACGTGAGCAAGCAGGCCATCGGCGTACGTTTGCATTGCTATAATAGCTATCCGCAGAGGGGGAGAGAGAGAAGATGGTCACTAACTGACGGGTGGATGCGTGGTTGTGCACAGGCGACTGTGGGCCACTTTATCAACATCAGCATTTCGCTGCAGCTCCCGCCTGTGACGGACGAGTGCATTTGGTACTTCCTCAACTTCATCAGTGACTGCACGCTGGGAATGGTCGTGAGCCTAGCGTTCCTGC